>KN481082.1:33458-93942 GCA_000787095.1 Periophthalmodon schlosseri
TTTGGGGAACATGGGTAGATTAATTTAAGGTGCAGTGTCAACACGTAGAAATCTTTAGCATAAACGCTACATTGTTAGTGCCAAACGTAGTCCTAGATCAAACTTCAAATGGCTTATCAGAACACTGACCAGATAATAAACATGACGCAAATAACCAGTCTTTGGTCTTGGAAAATCAGAGACTGTGGTCACTTTGTTAGCCAAGTTATTGGGCAGCCAGACAGCAGCACAAGCAGGGCCTTACCAGCATTCTGATCCCGGGGCCAGAGGTAGTATGTGGCGGGGATCACAATAAGTCCGACAAACGACGTGAGGAAATAGAAAAATGTATTGCCGCTGTCATCGTACTGAAACTGTTGTCCTGCCATTTCGTAGCGGCGCTTGAGTCGCCCTTCTTCTCCGCCGCTACACTTGCCCCTTCAAGCCCAGTGTGAGCAAGTTGACAGAGCGATAGCTACTAGCATCTATGCTAGCAGCAGCTTGATCATCGGTGTACGTGGTGTACGCATGCGTAATGCAACTGCTCTTCTTCTGCGGGAAGGGCATCATACCACCACTCAGGGCCGGGGCTAGTGACATCCTTAGGTAACAAGGTAAGACTACATTTTATCACAACTATTACATTTTCTATATAATGTCCTCCATGATTAGCGTTCTAGAATTGGATTATGTCATAATTTCAGATGGGGGGCAGGGGTTTCAATTTAAAATTTTAGTTTAAATCTTGATGGTGTTCTCTGTTTTTTTTTTTTTTTTAAAGAAATGTCCAAAAGAAAAATCCACAAATGTTTAATCATATTATTATTTGTTAGGTATTAACCCCATAAATTTGCCGTATTAATTTTAGGGCTTAAAATCCTTACAACTGACAACAATCACATCTTTGGGGTTGAAAAAAGGCACTTTCTGAAGACATAAGATCACCTTTGTTTATTTATGCTGACAGAGAAGTTTTATGTGGAAAGGCAAAGAAATATAGATTTATCTATAAATCTAAACAAGACAGAGCCTGGTTAGTACTTGGATGGGAGACTGCTGGGGATATCAGGAGCCACAATGGGGCACCAGCAGCAAAACTGTTGTTGTGTCCTTCAGACACTTCACTCACATTGCCTATGAATATAGTATTTGTGTGAGTGTTGTTGGTCGGTGGGGCCGATGGCAGAGATTGGCAGCCTTGCTTTCGTCAGTCTACCTCAGGGCAGTTGTGGCTACAACTGTAGCTTACTACCACTGAGTATAGGGAATAATATGAGTAATGCACGCAACTGTAAAGCAACTTTGTGTTGGACAAGCACTATGTAAGACAAATTATCAACATTATAAATCAGGTAAACAAATCTGCATCACAGAATTATGACCTGCACAGTCACATGACAACCTATTAAGTCATTGTTACAAACGAGATATAAAATTAAGCATCTCTATACAGTATGGTCTGGACATGTAGAAGGAAAGAAAGTAAATGTGTCGTACATTGCTGCATAAAAGTAAAAGCAGAATAGATCTAAATATGCACTCTTATATCATCTAAAGGTTTGCGTTTCAGATCAGGCACAGTGGCATCTGACGCAGGGTATCCCACTGGAAGAAGCATCAACAGTTTCTCATTGGAAGGCCGTTTAAGGAGCAGCCGGAGCTGGGGACCACAGTTCAGAGGGGTTGATGTAACTGTCACTAGTCCCGCATTCTGAAGGACCGTACAGAAAACAAACATTTAAGGTGGATATATAAAGTACATCATATACATAAGACATGATGTGATTACCTGTAGTGCAGCCAATAGTATCCCACAGGATATGCAAACACTAATTTCATTATAGTAGTGTGTCTTTTTCTTTCCATTTGGCAGAATTCCATAAGTTTGTTTGAAGATGAGAACCAGATATGGAGCCACATCCAAATACTCCTTAATCCAGTTTGTCCTGCATAATAAGAAATATGATTGTTGTATTAATACAAGTTTAAAACGTTAACTGACACTGGTTCCATCTAGGCAAATTACAATATCTTTTGCAAACCTTTGTGACTAATATTATGAGATGTAAGCTACAGAATTACTATGACAATTATTACCCTTACACATGCTAACAGACAGATTAGCAGATCAGTAGAAGTTTTATTTCAGTTGACTTTAGGTGACTAATGCCATGGGGATTAAACCACCAAATGAAAAGTTAGTGAGTAATTGGTGATCCAAGACTCAAATAATTAATTTATATAAGTTACTCACTTTAATGGAGCCAAATCGTTCACCCACTTGTCGCCCATCCTCTGCCTGTAGTTGACCTCCTCCTCTTCCTCCACGATGAGCCTGATCTGGTGCTTGGTCTCTGGGTCGGACACCACCACAAACGTCCAAGGCTCTGTGTGGGCTCCACTTGGGGCTGTGCCTATGTTTTAAATCAGAAGCGTGTTAGTTTCTCTCTGCACAATAATTTACTTTTTTGTCTTGTCACAGTTAAAAAGTTGAAAAGTGTTATTTTTGTGCCTGCTGTGTGGATGACATTATCAATGACTTCTCTTGGGACAGGCTCAGGGCTGATGAAGCGCACACTCCTTCGCTGGTTCATGAGAGAGTAGAAGTCCTGGGACCTCTTCACCATGGCCTCAACGGGATACCGCGGGGGTGAGTATGGCACATGTGCTAGATCTTCTTCCTCATTGTAGTCCTCCACATCATCATCTGATGAAATAATAATATTTTAATGCAAGCATCTTATCATAAGAGTAATTAGAGCAGTGGTACAGTCAATACTTGTATGTTTAATCTATAAATAAAAAAAGTAAAAACATAGCATTATTTTTGAAACGCAATGTTATCACAATCTGAGACTACCAGCCAGTGTTCCAGCATCAAGAAATATTTCAATTCAAAATGCTAATTTTCCACGAGCATATCTGAATATTAGACCATCCATGCTTTGTCCTGGTTTATGCTTAGTTATTCTTTTTCTCAAAAGTACCTATTTAGTCACACTTTGAGTCCAAGCCCAATTCCCCAATCTTTGTCAGGGCTCCAATTTGTTGGCAGGCTTATAAAATCCTGACTAAACCAAGTTGTACCTGCAATGCCACCATCTAAGTGTACTTACCTCTTTCGATAACATCCGTATTATCTTCTAAGTCCTGGTCCACCCATGGTCTAAAGTCTTTGGGCTTTTCTTGTGTTTTCACTCCTGAGCTTTTTGATTTCACAAACATGAGGCCTATCACCAGACAGAGGACTGCTATTAGCACAGGGGTGAGAGCTGAGAGGAGAGCCATGACTGCTCATCTGGACCTGAGAGGACTCTAAAACACACTTATGTAACTCTGTTGCTTCTGGGGCATGTTTTTGGGACCGCCCACCCTGTCTACAATGAGGCAATGATGTAACAGTTTTGCAGTAAGTACAGTAGAAAATACCAATAAATGAAAATGTCAAAGTCCTAGAGTTCAAGTTAATCTTCAACTGACCTCGAATAAGGTCAAAGTTATGTTCAGTCTAAGCAACTGTCTTCCAAATAAATTATTCAAATGTATTTCAAAAAATCTATATCAAAGGAGCAAAGTTTTGCAAACTAGTTAAAGAAGCCTTGTTAAAGAAATGCAATAAAAAAGATATAAAGTTGTAGGGTCTATCTATCCACCTCCTCCCCATAGCTTAAGTACACAAATAGCCCTTGTATAACTGTGTCTTACAACATCTCAGCAAATTAGTTCACAAAAAGACTAGTAGACAATATGCACGTGTTTTTTTTTTTTTTAATCATTGACAGATATTGATTATTCTAATAAACGGTTGGTTAAAGTAGGTACTCAAAACAAACACAAGGTGGCAGTAAGGCATTGACGTTCACGTTCGGCATCATTTGCATTCTTATTGCACCTAGGATTTCAGACTATCATTGATGGAATTAGACACTGTAAAAAAAAAATATCCCGCCTGTTATAAATGAAGATTTTGGCCTACAAACCTTGCTACTGGCTATATACACTGCAACTACGCGCAATTTAATAGTCTACTTAATACAGAAAGGCATAGACTTACTGGGACAAAAATTTAGAGGAGCTAAATTGGGTTCATCATTACAGCCTAACTTTCTAGTCCAGTGCTTTAGGGAACTGCCTTTCGCTTAATCGCGCCGTGGACGTTCACCTCTCATGATGAAGCACTCATCAATTGATCTGAACAGACACTGGTCATTTTTACAGTGTAACTCCGCCCACCCGGCTGTCTCCTGCGCTGCGCTTTAAATAGCAGCTGTTAAAAGCTCCTCGCACTCTCCTGTCTGCCGCTCAGCCTCATTCATTCTCTCCTCTCATCACTTCACAGACCCTCACTCATTTTTCACATAACACTTCACGTACTACAGGTGCCCTACGTCCACAGCTATGTCGGCCGCAAGCACCGAGACAAGCGCCCCGCTCTCCACTGCAGGTAGCCGGGTGTTCTTCCAGGCTGCGCCCGGCGTAGGGTGCGTGAGCTCGGGGCCCATCACCACAGACGACCCGGTGCAGAAGAAACAAGGAAAAGTGACGGTGAAGTACGACAGGAAAGAGCTGAGGAAGAGACTGGTCCTGGAGGAGTGGATCATCGAACAGCTCAGCGAGTTGTACGACTGTGAGGTAAGCGTAAAGCGCTCACAATGCCTAATTAGTTCTTTACTGACCCAGGTTTTATGGTGCATCAGGGGCTCTAGTGGCGCCTTGGAGCCACGTTAATTCTTTATACGGGAATCAGCGTGCTGCTTTGGAAGGCAGTGAATTTGGCACACGCTTCAACGTGCCTTTGTGCTTTTCTTGCTGACTTTACAGCGCATTGTACACTGCGACTTGGAGACTTCTTGTGGAGCCAGTGGCCCTTAACACTGATGATTCAAGTCTGATCTTGTGATTTGACTCTTCGCCCTTGACATTGATCTGATCCAGTCCCCCTTGTTGCAACTGTCCATTTATGACCCCAAAGCCCATTCAAAGCACCTTTACCTTAGCGGAAGGACGTTTGGCCACTGTCCAGACAATATTGACAACCCTATTATTTTGCACCTTCGCATTCACAAGTCGCGTTCTTGAACACTTGTAGGGGGAGGGGTACTGATGTGGGGGCTTGTGTCCATGCAGAAACCGCAGAAAGCGAGATTGTGGAGAGGGGTGCAGGGAAAAATATGTTTGGTGGCTGCCAGTGCCACAGTCACGGTATGCCCGCAGCGGAGCCAGTCTGACCAAGCAGGGGGAGGGGCAGCAGAAGAAAGAAGGGCACTGGGTTAAGGATGTGCTGATACTCGGCTCCCATCAGCAGCCAATCACCTTCTGTAGATTTGTCCCTCTTCCACTGAGCAGAGGGGCTGCAGTGAGGCATGCGTATGGAGGCACGCACAGGAGGGTCTGCCATAGCACACAGCCAATCACAGGCAACATGGTAGTGCCACATGCAGTCTCACATGTCACCAAAGATTTGTGGGGCTTCTCTTTACAACTAGTGCTGCATGAATGGATGATACTATGGCGCAGGCACAATTCGGACATATATATATACTATACTATACCATACTATACCATACTATACCATACTATACTATACTATTTTTGGCATCAATACACAGTGGGTATTCTTTTGCCACTGAGTTGCTGGTTTAATTCCCAATGAGTCTCTTGCGAGTGTCTTGCGTGGAGTCAGCATTATGCCATTACAGCTATTCCAGGATTTGATTTAGGATTTGATTTGTACCCTTCTTCTTGAATGGTCATCAACATGTCACCAATTACTAATAAAAAACTTGCCTAAGGGCCACAATGGCCTGACTCTGCTCACCGCACCTGAGGTGAGCTTGTGTTGTTCTCATGCGTCCTTTTCACAATCAGCAAGAACTACTTTGTCTGTCAATCCATACTAAAACAAGCGCTTCAAAACGTAGGGCGACTGATCAAATTTGAATCGTTAACATTTGTATTTGTTAGATATACTTGGTGTTTTTTAATCAACGGCTCCACAGCCAATACTTTGGAGCCGAGTTCAGACTTGGAGGAAGAAATTTGACTTTTATTTTTTGTTGTTTTGTTTTAAATGGCATTGGTTGAAAGTATGTCTTATTTATATTCTGGAAATTAACATTGAAACTATATGCTTCTTGTCATTAAATTTCTTAAGCCAATCATGTGGCATTACAAAAACAGTCCTCTTTGGGTTTTATTGTACCTGCCTTTGTGCTTTCTCCTGTTTTAAAGGCAGTGTTTTGTCTGGTTGGTTTACATTTCAAAACACCTCGTGTCTGTCTGTCTTCAGCAGGTGGTCATGCTCTCTATGCTCCCCACCCTCCCCACCCTCCTGTTTGATGTAGTTTAGCTGTTACTGCATTGTTTCAGCTGTTGCAGACTTTCATTGTTAGTTGCATCACCTTTTTTACATTAGAAGGCAAACTCCAGGTAGTAGAACTAGGCTTACTATTGTCTGCTATCACTGCTTTTACGACAACGTCTAACCATGCACAAAGCACTACTGCCTTGAGCACACTTACTGCTAGGCATATTGTTCAGTATCCAGTGGCCCCCATGCGCAAAAGTACAATTCTAGATTTCATACTGGTTGCAGAAGATACATTTTATATAAAAACTGCTACTGAATAATAGATTTTACCCTCCTACCTTTCTACTTTATTAACAAAATGAAGGTTTTGGCACACTTCCCATTCAAGTTGTGTTGTGTAGAAAATATCAGACCTCCAAATCTATCATAACCTATTATCTAAAAAAAACAACACAATAAAATGCCAGTCAATCTTTTTAACCGCCATAACACTATTGTAGTCTGTTAATAATCAGAGCAATAAAACGTGTTGACAGATTGTGTTTCTGGAAATTCTCTGGCAGTTATCCAGGCTTTGTAAAGGGCACCAGTAATAATAAGCCCAGCCATTAATATTTTGGCACAGTGTAACCAAGTGTCTTTATCCGTGCACTCTCCCTTTTGACAATGAAAAGATGAGGGGAGAGATAGAGAGATGGTTGAACAGGTGTGTGGTGTCAGGTCATGTGACTGTAAACAGGAAGTGACACTGCTATGAAGGCTGTTAACACCTGAATGTCTGTATCACATATACCATATATGTGTTTATGGAAATGAGTGACAGTTAAATGACCTCCCTTGGCCTGTCTTAAAGGTCAAGTCCTGTATCTGTTTCATGGAAAATACTTAATAATAAATAATATCTCATTACGTGAATGTATTTCAGTCAGAGGACAAGACGACATATCGCATAACAAAGAAATGTAGACGTGTTCTTGGCACCATACTGCTTATCCAACTGTAACAATATAAGGATTAGAGAGAAGTAGCAAGTATTTGGCAAGTCTGTTGTATATAAATATGGACTAGACTAGAGAAATCCACCCAGATGGAGTTTTCCTTGGATAAAGGGTGACATCGGTAAGGGCATCAGGGCTAAAACTTGAATTACTGAACACAAAGGGAGATAATTTGCTATGGCTCAGATAGCTGTTGATAGAAAACATCATAGAGCATTCATTGTCACAATAGTCCATTTATCTTCTTGACCTTGTTTTTTTTAAGTTTAAGGTACTTTTTTTGTCCCGTAAATAAATGCGTCCTCTGCATTTGACTCATCCTTCAAATGCCACAGTGAAGTTGCCAGGGACCCATCTCCAGATGCAGAGCTAGGCTTGGTCTGAACAATCTTAGCTGGAGATTTGTACCTATAGTGCCTGCTTGGCTGTACTATATTTCTTCTGATCCATTGTTCTGTTTCACATCCCTGCTTTTTTCCTCCTCAGCCTCTCCATTTGTGGCTTTAGGATAACAGAAGGTGAGCTGTGTCAGAGATAGATTCCCCAGTGCTCCTCTGGGAGATGTTGCCTGCGTTCATTCGACTGTTCAAAGGACAGAGATGAGAGCAGGAGGAGGAGGGGTGATGGTTTGGTATAGAGCAGCTCTTTACATTTTACTTGGTACTAGTGATTTTCAGTCTTTGATCATCTTTGATCATAGTATAGACATGTACAAAGCTGGAGTGCTTTGCATATTTTTTCATAGCTCAAGAAGTGATTGACCTCCACTGCTGGTTGCTGCCGTAATCTCTTCTAGGCTTAAAGGTGCGCCATGTAACTTTTCTTGTGAGGATCCACCTGCTTGTCTCCATGGAGATGTTATAGCTTTTTTTTATTGTTCCACAGTATGGTATAAAAAATAAATAATGGGATTAAATTTGTTTATCTGGCATTTATTCAGTTGCATGTGTTTTTTTTGCTAAAATATATCTTGAAAAACATGCATTCTTACTGCGAGCGCGGTCATCTCTGCACAGATCATGGCTTGTAACTGGGACTTGCAGCGTCACCTGCTTGTCTTCAGGGAGATGGAACACCTTAATGCCATGTTGTGGAACATTCTAGGTAAAGCTGGCCCTGATCCTTGCCACTGCATACAAACCCCATCTTTAAACACAAGTACAACAGTGCGGGTTTCACAATTATGTTTTTTTCAGTTTTTATTTTGTTTTAGATTTGATATAGGCCCTGTTTCAAGAGGCAGGTTTAGTCCAAACTCAGGATTTATTAGCCCTGAAAAGAGCTCAACTCAGAGTTAACCTAAACCCTGAGTCAGTCACCATGGTAACTCACTCTGTGAACCTAACCTAACCTGGTCCAGAGCAGGTTTTATTCCTCTGACCAGAGTCTGTTTGTCAGTTTAACCAGAGTCTGCCCCAGAAGGAGAGCTTTGATTGAACAATTCACTTCTGCATTCACAGAATGGAACAGTTTAAACAAGGTATAATGATGAGGATTTAACTTAGAATTTCATTTCTGCTTTTGTACATTTTGTTTCAATTTCTTATATGTAATGGAACACAACTCACTGCTCATGATAAGCTTGTATTAATTTAGTTAACTGTAGTTAATAAATGTATTTGTCACATATAAAAGTACAGTTTATGTTACTACACTCAATACTCACATATATATCGGACCTATTAGTGCAAAATGATGGTGTGTAAAATGTAAGTTTTAAAATAGTATTTCATGATCTTACAGAAGTACAAAATGGGGTCATTGTCTATATTGTCATGATTCTGTGAACAAGGATTATGTTGTTGCTGACATGAGACCTGCAATTTATTTTGGTTTAGGACTTGCAGAAAGATGGCCTATATATTTATGATCTTTTGTAGTTGATTAAAAGCCAGTTTGTGTGAGTACCATAAGGAAAATACATTGCAAAGATGCTGTTGAGGAAAAATAGCACAGCAGCTTAACTTGTTTTATATGTCAGGGAATAACAGAGCAAGCATAATTGATTTTCAAATGTGTTGATGCACTCCACATTGCAGTGTTGCTTTGTCGGGGTGCACGCTACGACGAGAGATGCCCTAGTTTCCCATAGTTGATAAACTAGCTCAGTGGTGCTTATTCATGTGTGGGAAGCCTGGTAAAGATACTGGCGGCTACTGTGCCCTCTGGCTTTGTATGTCCAAGGATATCTGCTATTGAACATACAGTATACAGCTTTTTAGGGTCAGAGACATTGTAGCACTCTGCTGCCGATATAGGTTGTCTCACTCAGGGGTAGATGAATGGTTGGGCATGAGGGCTACGTTTTAAGATTACAGCACATATTTAAAGCAAGTAGAGCAAGGGAAAGCCGACAGTAATGGAGGTATGAAGTAGGGCTGCACAATATACTGTAAATCTAAGCAAAATTTCAATTTGAGTTGGTACAATTATCTAAATAATTCTTTTGATAATAGAATGTCCTCTGCTAGAACAATCTTGTACCTGACGTTTAGACCTCTAAAAACATGTTCTGAAAAGCATGTGATTCTTGTAATAGTTTATTAGTTCATATTTCAAATTTCTCAAATGTGAATGCGCTTGGATTTGTTTACAATATGCACTCTGAACAGAATCCTAACAAACCTAACAATCACAAATCTAATCACGCAATAAAAAAAAATATATCAGTTAGATTTCTCGCCAAAATTGTACAGCCCTAGTATGAAGAATAAGGTCAGCTGGTTATGAGTCCGCCTTGTGGCATGGCTTGTTTAAATCAGGACTCTTCTCAAGGCAGAAAACTGCACTATTCCTTTCCACGGTTGTCTCTCGTGACCTTGTCAATAACGCCTTACCCCTCGCTCGCCTTTCATGTGTTTTTCTGTGCTGGGAATCAAGAGCGGCCGTGTATCATGTGAACCTCACAGGGCAGCTCTGGAGCAGGAGGAGGAGTGCAATTCAAGACAAGTCATTAGCCACCGCTCAATAGGTTTAGGAATAGTACAATGCAGCTATGGACAACAACCACGGACAATTTCCATCAAGGTTGGGTTGCAAGACAAATGCTACCCTAATGCACTGTAGCTGGCCCCAACGTTTTCAAGCCATAGCAATTTTGAATTATTGTTATAAAGAAAAAAACCCCAAAACAAAACAAGTCTGAAAGTGAGGTTGCCAATCACTAAAGGCTGTACAGATAGGCTGTAGTATTGAAAAAAACAACAAATTTGTCGTGGGTATGATCAATTTGGGTTTAACTATTTGCTGGTGTAAATACCATCAATGTATTTGCCCTATAATTCATCATATGCTATACAAGCAGATGCTATGAGTCCCTCCTCTTTTGAACATTGAAACTGACTAAAATAAGCTTAACCAAATGCAGGACCTAAACTGGTATGAGAACAGAATCAAACCTGTTTTAACCAATGCAAAACCGTAACTTAATAAAGGCCAATTTGGGGTCTAAACCTGGGCCAAATGTCATTATTGTATCAGCTGTGCATTTTAGATTCTGACAGTTGACCGATGGGCTTTTTACCTAAACGCTCAATGGAAGATGTCTGACTTTGATTGATGACAGGATACCTAATTGCCTCATTATTTTGAAATCTGTTACAACTTTGACTGTGTTTTTAAAGGCCAGAGCTGAGCCTGAATAATTGCAGTCAATTGAATTATAGATGAAAGATGCAGCAGTCCAGTGGGGCTGTTTATCTCGACAACAGAATGATTGTTTAAATGAGTTTATGGATCCAATGAGGAAGGTCACCGCTCTGCTATCTCCGTACAGTGAACACGGGCCAATCAAAACCTCACCTTCCCAAAATAGAACTAGAGTGTCTGCACATGGTGACACATTTCACACAGCACCTGGACACAAGCTACTATCTACGACAACAAATCAGATGTGATGACAGGCCTTCAGTGAACACCTCTGAGCCAGTTGTGAAGGCCTCTAAATACAAACCAAACTAACTTTTCTGGCACCTGCCTTTTCCATGGAGAGGTTTAGTTCTTTGCTTCAAATGTCCCACAGTATGGCATTGAATTTAATTATATTGATGGAGACAAGCAGGCGACTCCACAGGGCCAAGTTACAGGTCAGATCTGTGGAGAGGTGACCCCATTCACAGAAAGTTTTTTCAAAGTATTTCTGAGCTATAAAAACAAGCTTTTCAAGTACTTGACTCATGCTGAACCCTAACTAAAGTGAAACAAAAACAAACAAAAAAACCCATAACAAGACTAAATGATGACGAAACCTGGTAAATCATATCAATCCAACTATCACGCAGGACTAAAATATAAATTGAAATAAATGGGCAACATTGCAGAAGCAGCCAACTTCAGAACCACTGATTTAGGTGGTTTCCAAAATGTTATGATAAATGTTAGGAGAATAATAGAGAATGGTGTCAAACTAATTTAAGTCGCCCAAATGCATCAAAAGAATGTACACATCATAAAAGTGTGTCAGATGTTTTATTGGGGGTAATATGCATATCAGCTGGAATTTAGCCCAGGAAGTAAATCACTTTTATTATAAGGCTTGCGAGAACTGTAATGATGGCTTTAGTTTGCTATCAGGAAAAGATAATAATTTGTGTTTTATTGGATTTTGTTTATTGTAAAAGTTCTCATAAAGCATTCTTCTTTTTCCCATTTGGTCTTTTCTGTTATTTTTATGACAAATACAATATTGAGTGACTAGTGACTAACCATTGTTTCATTTCAGCTGCTAGTTCATTGACAAAACTGTACAAGCGTTGCTAATTGTCAGTTATTCAAATTGGTGTAATTAGCTCGCTATTTAAATGTTTTATTTTTGCTGTCTGCCTGATGAGTTGCTGCTCCCCCTGTCCACAAGTCAAAGTCTGTATTATAACCATGGATGTGTGACCCATGTGTGATATTTCCTCAGTAAATCATTCATGTTTTTCGAATCCACCAGTTAACCGCTGTGTTAAGTGTTTCAAAGGGAGATAGCAGCTGCATAAATAGAAAAAGCTATTTACTTGTTGTTTCACACTCTCACACTGGATTGCTCTGTCCAGCTAATCACTGGCTTTATTGTCTGTGGAGCGACACATAAACTAGCTGTGTTTGAGAGCTGGCCGAGGGTTGGTAGTGCTGCCAAAAAGGCCCAAATCCTTGTAGGGAAGATGGAATGACTAAGACGATACTGGTTTAGACTTGTACATTCATTTGGGTGTGTTATGGGTGTCAGTTTACAGGTAATAAAAACATTTAATCTGAGTTAAATTTTTCACTTAGGTTTTAGGTCAGCTCTGCTAAATTCACTAAAGCCAGTTGATGTTGACAAAGGCGGAGCACCACTGACCTTGCTGTTATTGATATTGGATGCAGTTTGGCTGCAAGCATTGCCCCACATGAGGGCAATAGAGGTGCAAATGGGCCTCAGCTGTCAATACATTAGCCTAAGGGAAGAGCGACTCTCCTGGTTCAACATTACTGTGAACTACTGTCCCAATAATAAGGGACCCTTTGAGGCTTTTGCATCCTTGAAACTACCATCATTTTTATATTGTCCTATCAAAATGTGTATGTGACCTTTGTCTGTTTTGTTGATCCAAAGCAAATATGCTAGACATTTTAAGTAGATTGTTGTGAAACCTATGTTAATTTCACATAAAACATTAAAATGAAAAAAGTGCATTTTGTCTTTTATGGTAGTTTATTTGTTAGAAGAAATGGTGGTGCCTCCAGTATAAACAAGACTTAATCTTGCATATCCTCCTATATATATCTCATCCTTCTTTGATGTTAAAAGCACATTCAATAACCTGTCAAAGTTTCTCAGACAAGCACTGTGACTGCATTGCAATAATGGGACTGAATCTTGACAATACATTATACATGTGAAGAGGCCTATGTGTTTTGAGTCTATAGATTCTATATTCAGCTGGTTTAGTGAAGTCTCATGCAATTCCTGAAGTAAAAAGAGGAAAAAATGTACCTGCAGCCCATTAGTTTGCCTGTCAGATGAAAAATGAATATTGTGGGAAGAAAAGGTGACCCATGCATGAAGGCCCCCTGACGACCGGAGATAACCTATTGTAGATGGAGCCATTTACTGGGCTAGCAAGAATGACATTTTGTGCCTGCATCATCATAGGCAATGGAGACATAAAGCAGACATGTTCAAGAAATGCTTTTGTAGTCACATAATTTCGGCACCAATACTGCCTTGTATGTATATATCCATATATGTCAATGTATAAGACGCTAGGGGCGACAACCAGGTTTAGTATGGTTTTCCTGTCACCAACAGTCAGCATAAGCAATACTTTATATACAATATCGTGACTAGATTTGAATAAGAATAAGGCTTCATGCAGTAGCTTCAGTGTTATTTCACTCCTCTCCACTGTGAATTCGTCCTTTCAAAGCCCACTTTCCCTCCTGTGATCTACACCACTGTGTCCTCTGAGTACAGCTGATTCAGCGTGGGAACTAGCTTTTGCTGCAGCAGCTAACTTTATCCAAGTCTCATCATCCGTGCTGCTCTCCAGGCCCACAAAATTGCAGCACCAGGAAAGTAGGAAAATGTAGAAAATGTTTAAATCCAAAGCCATTTCTGATCGAGATGATGTCGGACATTCTGCTATTTCTCAAACTGTCAAAACAGCCCTAATCCCACAGAGCGTTGTCCTACATCTTCACCTTCGTGCTTTGAGTTTTTATACTTGTGTTCCTCATTTAGAGTTATTCTTTTTCTCGGTTGGTACCATCTCTTAGCTTTCCTATTTTGATGTGACACATTGTGGCACTGCAGCGATGAAGAAAGCTGAGTTGTAATGTTGAGTGTGGTGCACACTCCTCCTCTTCCTCACCATCACGGTGACCCACTTATCTCCTCTGCTGCTCTGTCTTTATTTTAGTGCCTATATTGATTCTAAATACAGCTTTCCGATAAACTGCATTTTTCCTCATTCGTTTTGCACCATTACCTTTGTCTTTTGCAGGGCTATCATCTTGTCTTGTATCACCTATTGATCATAATTTCCTACTTTGTTTTCTTTGTGGTCATGAGCCATTCATGATTTTTTTTTTTTTTGGAACACTTCACCTAATATCTTTTGTGCTCATCTGTTTTGCATTTTCATTATAAAGTTAATTTTGCCCTTGAGATGTAATTTAAAAACTTTGCTGCTGTATTCCTTATGTTATTCATAATTTATTTATTCTGTTTGGTTGGTTTGTAAATGTTGGGCATATAATGTGGTTGTTATAAAGACACTCAGTCATGCAGTTTGGGGCACTCTCACCGCTAAACACACATCTCAATGTCATACTCCCTCTTTGTTCCCAACACAAACTCCTGACCTAAAAATAAATGACATCTGTGTCGCAGTGAAGCCTCCATTTTGCTCAACCTGACAGCTGCCATGGTCCTCTTCTTCTATAGACCTTTTTAATGGATTTATTTGGCAGCAAAACACTACAGTTGAATCCATTGCTTTAAAGACGCATTATGCAACTTTTCTAGTGGAGGGTGCACCACCTGCTCAATTGAGAGGTTTTTGCTTTGGCTGGAATGTTCCACAGTATGGCAATAAACTTATCCATCTCTATAGAAACAAGCTGATGGTGCCACCAGGCTTACTGGTCAGGTATGTGGAGAGGTGTTTTTCAGTGCAATAAAAATGCCTGTAATTAAATGAACGCAAGATGGATCAGATTAATGCCATACTGGGGAACATTCCAGGCAAAACCAATCTCTCCATGGAGACACCAAGTCAGAGGACCGTTCACTAGAAAAGTTGCATAGTGCACCTTTATGTCCAACCACAATAATTAAGAGGGAATTCAATCAGTGGATTTCTTCAAGGTATTTTCTGGTACAAGTTACAACAAGTTACAACCTGCACCACCTCCAACTGTTTTTTGTTTTTGTTTTTTGGGTTTTTTTTTGGGCTGTGTGGTTATTATTTCCCATGAGTTCCACCAAATAACTTGAATGTGAGAGTTTATGTTGGGCCTGGGAATCCAAAGAACTAGAGTACTTGATTTAACAATCTCACATATAATCATGTAACCGGAGTGGGTGCTACTCTCACAGTGGTACAGAGGCCTTAAGTCATGCATGTTCAAATGCCAAAACAAATCACATGACTCATTAAGGACAAATGAATCCTATGTATTCAATGCTATTCAAAGTGTAATATATGGCTTAGAACTGCAGGCTATTTTGTTTATTTCTTTAAAATTTTCTTTAAAAATATGATAACTGAGGATTTTCTTTGTTGGTTTCATTCAACATCTGTGCTAACGAGTGTTTTTTTCCTAATCTGGCAATAACCTACAGAATTGAATTACTGCATTAATCAGACAGCTTGCTAGTGGATGAACTAATGTGTACAACAAGCCTTGTGTACCATTGCCACATTATTACAAACCTCCCCACTTTAATTAAGCCTTCTTTATTTTGCACCATAACAATACAGCAGTTAGGTGTTGTTAAACCTATCCTGCGTTTCGCTTCTGGTTGGTCTACTTAGCTAAAGAAATGACTCACTATTATTCATCAATGATTGAGTCAACAGGTGATTGGTAGTTGATCTTTTTGTTTCTATGGAAAACTTGAAGAAGTCTGAATAAGGTGAGCAGTGAGTCACAGGGCTGGGCTGTTGCTCTGTATAACTCAGAATTTATTGAAACAAGTCTTCCACACATGATGTATCATTGATGACTGATTTAGTTTGGCTGTTGCTATACAGGTTCACTTCAGAAAACGCATGTTTATTTTTAGATTTTACTAGCGAATACTATTAGCAAAAGTTCAGCTATAGTTACTGTATGCCAAGCAGTTTTCCAAATACACGTGTGTTTGATTAGTAGTAATAACATAAGCACCAAAATGTCAGTATAAAGCAAAGTAGCCTATTCATGGGTTTCCTCTCCCTGTTTATAATTGCCATTTTAAGTACTTTTCATCATTTAAAAGATGGAACAATTTCTCTTGAACTGTTAATTTCTATGGCATCTTTGATATAGAGCTATTAGTTGAAACTGTTTAGATTCACAAAATCTTCATTCAGTGCATTATATTCAAAAAACTAAACCATTACCTAGATTCAAAAGCGTGTTCTCAAAACAAATGCATAAACACATGATCATATGTTAAAATATGTAGCCTGTATAAATTATTCAAATATATTTGATTAAGCCAATATATAGGTCTGTGTGTATTGATTATACCACAGTCATTATATAGGTACTTGATAGGCTTGTCTCTCCAGGACTACAATAGACCAACTCTGATCGGCCATAACCTGATTTGAATGTGTTTGTTTACGGTCTCTGTGCACGTGCCTTTTCAATCTGCTGCTTTCACTGCTGTCAAATGGAACACGATTTTCCCCTGAGGTTAGAGGTGTGACTATTCTACAGCCCAGTCACTGCAGTGTAGGTCAGACAACAACAGCTGATCTGTGCTAAGTGTTTTTCCATTGCGGTCATTACATGTGAACGGTACACACAAGCGCTTCCCTCAGTGCTTAGCTATGCACTACTTTTCTACAGATTGATGGTAGAAAACAAAGTGTGGGGTCTATATGTTTAAATGGTCACGCTCTTAGCATTACCGTCTGACTTTGCTGAACTCTCTAGCCCAAGTCGTCACCCAGATCTGATGGAGATCCTGCTGACAACCTGACCTGCTGCAAGACAGACTGATAAATGGAAGGCTTTTACTTCACTTAACTCAATGCAATTCATCCAAGCGGCTATTACTTAGATGTTAAGAGCTTTTCTGTTTTTCCTATAGTATTTCTATGACCTCACAGGTGGCTTTTGTGAAGGCGTTAACATGCTGACATTTAAAATGGGTGCAGTAATGTTGGTTTGATTTTGATAATTACTTCCTGATTATAGTGAAAATGCACTTCTGTTGATTAAAGGAAAAAAAAAAATCTATTTAACTCCGGATGCATTTGGCTGCCATTCAGGACACAAACAAGTCTGTCAAATCTAGCAACTCAAATTAAACCGCTCCTTCTCATTTCTGGTTGGATAATTGGCTTGAGAACCAAAACAAAAAAAAATTAAACTTAATTTTTTTTTTTTTTTTTTTTTCAACAAAATTGTGATTAGTAAAATATATGTATCCCTTCATATGAAGTAAATATGTTAAAAGTATATAGATACGTCAAGATCCTTACATACTTGGTTACAACCACCTTTTGTGAATAAATATCTTGGTCTTCTTTAGTCTAAGCATGTACATGAGAAGACCTGTTAACTATGAAAAAATTGTTATGTACAGGCCTCTGTTATTTTTTCCATACCTTGACAGTTTCGGTTGCACTCTGCTACTGTGACATGTCTGGTCAGCTGATTTAAACTAATTTTGGCGCTGTCTTCCTATGTGGAATGTGGCAGAGTACAGCTGAAACTGTCAGGGTATGAAAATAATAGTGTGTTGATAAGAATCTAAAGTGTAATCGGACAAGCTTGGATACAGTTGGACATGTAAAGTATGTTTTTTTTTTTTTAAATATATCCACTCTTTGAAGAGGCTGAAGAGGCCGCCTTGTGAGAAAAGGTTCAAATGGGGAACTTTTGTATCTTATCTGTAGAGCTAATAATCGTGAAGTGTATAAATGGCTCCTAATGTAAAAGAAAGTAGTAAAATGCCATAGATAAGGAGACAATGGTTCTATAAGATGTGCAAGAGGGTGTAATAGTCTTAATGCCTCTACTCTAGTTTTGAAAGTCTTATTGTAAGCTAATATATCCCTGTGCACATCATCTGCCCACGCTAATGTGCTTTCACAATCACTGAGTTTAAACGCTGACGGCAAAATTCATATCATCCATCCTGTGCTTCTGTCTGAATACCAGCGCTAGCTTTGGGCTAACAGACACACAAGTCCCAAACACTGCCCACCTCACAGACTGACACCAACTTATTCTTAGCATCAGAGGAAACGGGATGATTTTGCACCCGTATAGTGGCATAGTTTAGATGGAAGTGATCTTTTGACGATGGAAAACAAGAGTACAGAAACCACATCCATCTACTCATTAATTATTTTTTGTAAGAATGATAACAAATCCTTTAAAATCCCTGAACCATTTATGGCAAACTTGTGCACTCTGCAATTCATTAGTCAACCCTGTAGTCTAATATATTCTAGGTTTTAATTTCCTGGAAAGTCTGGAAATGTGGTAGCTGTGATGGAAATGGTTGATCCTCCCTAAATGTTTCCTCTTCACAAGGCTCGTGGTGAAATAAAAAGCACTGATGTAGCCTGGAGCTTTTGAAGTGAAGTAGAGCCGAACAGCCTCTAACCACTGAGCCTCTCAAACCAAGGCCTAGCCCTTTGCAAAATGACATTTCCATACAGACCGGTCCCTCCCAGGCAAATCTGAATGTGTGGTGGCCATAAGACAGGGACACATTTTGAATACAGGGTACATGCATATACACAATGTACATCCAGAAATTAGAATGTTGTTTTGATTGAACGTATGTACTGTTTTACTGTTTAAAACTTTGAAAGACTTAAACCTCAACCCAGAATCTTTTAGCACATTTCTGTTTTGATATCGTTTTTTGTTAGTATCACCCAACCCGAATAATATTTTATGTGTTCTGAGCAAGCTCTTTGACAAGTGATTTTTGTGCTCATTGAGGGAAATAAAGTCTGTAAATAAATGCAGTGCTTTAACCCTCAACGTCTGTGGTTTCCAGGAGGAGGAGATGCCAGAGGTGGAGATAGACATCGATGACTTGTTGGAAGTGACCAGCGATGACGAAAGAGCCATTAAACTCCAGGTATGAACTAGTCCTCATACAAAAACACAACTGGCATATCGAGCTGAAGACACATGGCCGGAAGTATGTTATATACTTGTATAAGGCCATAACTTGTGAATCAGTATCTGACACTATAGCTAACCTTTTAACAGAAAAGCTAATAATTTAAAAACAAGCCTTTTACAATAATTCCTTTTTTCTTTTGTCTTTTCAGGAATCATTAATAGACTGCTATAAACCAACAGAGGTAAGTTACAACTTGATGTACACCATGTTTTTTGTTTCATATATAATTGGGACTTCTTTTGACAATGCAGTTAGTTCATTCACATGGCCTATATTTGCTTTACATATTAGTGGATTCACCATAAGAAGTGACCCATGAGTTAGTCGGCATCATTGATCACAGTTGTAGTTCGATTTGCCCTACAGATGACCATACATACTCAAAATAGGTCAAAATATTGTGCTATTTTGTGGTTTTTGTTATAATGTTGTTTGCTCATCACAAACATGTTTTCATTTGTTTCATTCACACGTTTAACACACAAATCCTGCGTATTTAGGCTGAGTTCTTTTCTCAAACAGAAAACACATCCACCTTGTGATGTCACGTGGTAATACAGGAAGTGCTCCACTGTGTTTTTAAACTCTATACACCTTCACTAGAATCATTTGGATAATTTCAGCCTTGAAATTGCCCATCTCTGTTGAACAAAAGGTAAAAGGTAGTTGTTAACTTAAACGACCGCTTCATGACATCACAAGGTGGAACAGAGCATTTTGAGCTTTGGAGATGTAGACTAATAATAAAGGGTTACTCAAACATGTGTGAATAAAATAAATGGGGTAACAACATTCTACCACTGCTTAAAGCTCACAAGAGTAAATTTTGCGTAATATTTGACCTTTAATGAATCAGCCATGACACACTTTCTGTCTGAATGAAACCTGGAGCTTAAAGATGTTTGCTGTTTGGGTTTGGTGAAATGTGAGGGGTTAAGCCTTTTTGGTGATTACCGTCAATCACATTAGTTGTGCATACGGCGACCTGAGCCAACCAAAGCACCCATCTGTCAGACCACCACACAAGGTCATTGAAGTAGACTGTCTAAGCAAGTTTACCACTACCTGTCCAAGCCACACAAAACGGGCTGTAATCCAACTACAGGGAGCCACAGATGTCATTTTCAGATCAATCCCACAAAGAAGGCATCAGCAAGGGATTAGCAGTGAAAATGGGGAAAAGGGGATGTGTGAGGATGGCTGAAGGCAGCTGAGGGAGAACAATATGAAGAGGATGGTAATTAGGTCACTGCAGTCTTTGTGAATACAATGAGAAGGATTACAAACAGTGTACATGACTTTACATTGACCTTTACCTACTATCTTGAAACATAAGGGTCATGCTATACAACTATAATTATCTTGTATTCTACTTAAATATTGAACACTTTAAAGAGGGGAAGTCATTAGTCATTATTGGAATATCAACTTTCCAATCTATGTCCTATTCTTGGCTCAAATGTCCAATGTCATTTGTGGCACTGAATAACATCCATCATAAACTGAAAATGCCAAACAGGCTTTTATAGACTAAATATAATTATCCTTAAAAATAATCCTAATCTGTGCTCTATAATGAATCTAAATGTGTATTTGTAAATGGTTTCAGTTGATTTGAATGGCCTAAGTTTGTGCTTCTTGTGTCTGCAGGACTTTGTCCGGGAGTTGCTGTGCAAGATCAGGGGGATGAGGAAACTCAGTGCACCGACAAAGAAGGGCCTATAATAGCTCCATGTGAGCTGTCCATCAGCCATCATCTCAGTTGTATTTACCCACTTCAATGGACTGTCATCATAACATCATTACTGCAACTCTGCTACCTGCAAACACACACATTAAAATCCATGCACAATGCACTAGGCATCCAGTTCTCTGCACTGTTAGATTTGGCTGTTTACTGGTACCTTTTGCAAAGGTACATTTAGAGTAAACCAGGATTATACCACCTTACTCCACAACTCCGAGCCATATGTAAACTTTTAAAGACAACGCTGTACTATCTACAAAACTCAAATACACTGAAAGAGCTTCTCCAATAGGAAGGTGGTAAGAACTGTTATTACTGAAGTGGGTGTATAAATAATAACTGTGGCACTACGCAGACACAGTGCTTGAGAATATTTCATTTTATACTGAGGTGTTTTACTGTTACTACTTTAAACCTGTACTGTATGTTGCCATTTATTGTTCATGTGATTGAAATGTGGTCTGAGACAGTTTTGTTATTATCCTATTATATACTAAGGTCAGCCTCCTTCTCATGTCTGTCAGTGCTTGCTCAAGTTAGTGAGAGCCTTAGGAAATGGGCTGTTTATAGTTTGAAATGCCCATTCTAGAACACTGTACTACTGCAAGGCATGATGGGGGTTGCAGTTCTCTGTGTGAGACTACAAAACCTGTATGATTAGCAGCCTTATACTTCTCATGCTGTGTGGTGTTGTATGTTGCTCTTCTTTCAGCTTCATTCAAACACATATCAGTTTAGTAGTTTAGGTTTTGAAAGCCCAAACACTGGCTTACGTACAAATGATGCCTTCAAGGACATTCAGGATAATTACGTTTTACTCTGCATTGAACCACAAGCACCGACACCCTTAAAGTACGTAGAAGTCAACTTTGTAAGGGAAAGTGTGCCAAAACAGAAATGCGTTCAATATTATGACAGATTTAAATTGCATAATTGTTGTAAAATGCTTATTCCCAACTGTAGAAGGTAGCTTTATTATTAGTGCTGCACCAACTTAAAACTAGTAAGTTCTGGTACACAACTCTACCCTCTGCTGCCAAAGACATTAGCAGGGCAATGTTGTTTAGCTAACACGCCACTCGCACTCATGCATGCTAAAAGAGTAAACACTGAGTAGAGATGTAACCAAGCAAAAAAGATCTTTTATATTAGTTTCCATGTATGACTTTGTAGATTTTTTTGTTTGTTTTAAGAGAATCCAGGAAATTTTTAATAACGGTGCTGTATTTTGATGTTCTTCCCGAGTTTTTTGCTTCTTCAGATTTTCGACTGTTGCCAGAGAAACGTGTCCATGAGAGATGTTGTGTGTCTTTATTGAGGGGTGTACACAGCATGCTAATATGGTGTCCTCCTGTTTTGCATTTTCCACCAAAGCATGTGCTCATTTGCTTGTGCACTGATTTGTAAATGCAAAAGGAAGAAGCTATTTTGGTCCGCCGTGGTCCTCCCAAGAATCATGTCTGAGGTACTTTAGACTTTTCACTGTAAAGGAAACCGTTCAGGGGCAATAGGCTGATATTTTATAATTTATGGGATATCTGTGTGGAGCGTATGTTGAAAATGTTGAAATTATTAGAAAGCTTTGCATGTATTTTTAAAGTAGCACGTCAAGGTAAACATTTTGTTAGCCCAGAATGTTTTATTTTCACAAAATGAACACTTTTCCTTTTTATACCTTTTAATATTATAAGCTCCTTTTTCAGCTGATTTGGTTTGAGTTACATCCACAAAAAGCATTATTGTTTCAAAATGTAATGTGGTGTGTGATTGTTTTTGCTTATAATAAAATGAAGAAAGACTGTTGAACAATGTGTGTTTGTTTGTCTAGTGTCTATGTAATGTTTTTTTACTACTAAGTCTTAGTCAATGGTCATCTTGGGATCTGTTTTAGATGTGAAAAATATTTTGAGTGATTTTCCTTTTTTTTTTTTTAAAGGCAAACCTAATATTTCAGAAACTCGTTTCTTTAATTAGTGACTCTACAGACCATAGAGCAGTTGATCTCAAAGTTTTACATATAATTTAAGAAAAAATTTGGCCTTCTGAGTACCACCAGGCCAAAACCAGGACTAATCAAGGTCTTGACTAGAGCTAGTACTACAAAATTGCTATACTGGATGACAAAAATGTGAATTAATCTGAGTCTAAATTACAACCGGGATGAGATCAAAAAGTGCTTTTTGGCAAAGCCCTGGTCGGGCTTTTCTGAGGAAAGCCAGTCCATTTGATGACCCTCTTTCTCAGCACAAGATAATCTACTTGGTGATAAATAAATGAATATAATTCAAAATACATAAACTTAAAAAAGCATGAATAATAATAAACAAGGAGCAATTAAACATTACCTATTTATTTAAGGTTTGTTTATGAAACAGATGTAGTTTAGAGCGCCATCAAGTGGAAGAGCAAACTTGAATCTCAGCAGTGTTCTGAAGTAAACATATTCAGATTGACTGTTTAAATCTCCCAAAATCTTTGCTTTTATCATTTAATATTGTACATCAAAAGTATTACAACAGTTCAACATGTTAAGTGCATATTTTATTATTGCACAAGCCACAAGCCTCCCAAAAGCCGGTATTAGACAACAAAAAAAACAAAACAAAAAAACACTTTTCAATCTCGGCTTTTCTCCTAAATTAAGAACAATTTAAAACTACAGAGGAACCACCGGTGTGGGCTGGAGCAGTGGTTCCAAACCACTATCTCCCAGTGACCCCTTTTTACCTGTGGACTCGACTAACATCCTTCTCCTACCTGAGAAGAATAAGGATATTATAAAAGAGTCATAATTATACAATACCTTTTAGAAAAAGCTATTAGAAGGTGGTGGTGACCGCCTGAAAATGTCTGAAGACACAGATTTGGGTCCGGACCCCCAGGTTGGGAATGACTGTACTAGAGCATCTTCAGATTCCAGTCTGGCACTATGTGAATTAGGACCAATGCCTTGGCAAGGGTCTACATTTTCAGTGCAGATAGGTAAAACCTTCTACAGTAGCCTACATTTCTTCATGCCAGTACACATAGTAGTAGTACTGGTGCATCCCCTAGCAGTGTGTTTTCTGAGTGAAGCTGGAGTTTACTAGGACAGTCCTGTGCGCTGTCTGATCATGTAAAGCACTCATGGCTGGATGACATTATTGCTTAAAGCACGCATGAGTAGCCTTCCTCTGCGGCGTGTCTGGCCCCATATGTATTAACCTACTGGCCCACTGAAGATGGTTGCTAGGAAGAAAATCTCTATTGATTTTTGAGAGATGTTGAAGATGATTTTCGCCTTTGATAAAGAAATGGTCCACAGTTTAGATTGGATGAATCACTGATGCGTGAGGGAAGAAGTCATCCTCTGAGCTTATGTAAACAGTAAATATCTTTATTTCAAGGGGTCCGTTTATCAGTTCATTTGGAACTAAAGGAGAAGAGACAAGAGAGAGAGGGTTGATGCTTTGCTTTTCCAGAACGAACATGATAAAAGTCTGATTCACTAACACACATTCTTAAACAGCCCTGTGGATGGTACCGGAGGGATGCATTCGTACACAAGCCGCGTGTAGCTTGTGTTGTGGGGAGCAGTGGCAGTGCGCCTTTAAATTCTGTGACCCACTTTTCACAGCTGGGGCGGCTGACTGGCTGGCAGGGAGCTCTCCGCACGCTGCCTTGAATAATTGGGACTGCAAGGTGAATGTGAGGAGAATGGTTAAAGATGGGAGCCCCCCGCTGTCCATAGCCCTCTTGCTGTAACTGGACCGCATGTCATGTCCGGTCAGCTGGCCAAAATCCACACCACGCTATCCACACTGTTGAGCTTCTTAAACAGGGATACTGATGTTCACTGAAATTCAAGACAAAATCAAAACACAACAATGATATATGCATTCTGTCCTAAAATAGCTAGTCTCCCTCTCAATTTCTCCATGTAAACCAATCCATAGGTTTCAGCTTTCAGCTTTCACATTCAATAGATACAGTATTTTCATAGCTTTCTCTCTACTCCCATTCTCAACCGCAAGAAAAACCTTCTGCCGAGTGATCCATCTTACAAAAGCAGAGAATATAAAAACAGGCAGAGACAAGGAGGGTAGTAAAGGGGAGATGAGAGATAGCGTGACACCAGCCCTCAGCCTGTCCCCTTCAGATTGGAGATAGAGCCCTCTCTCCACTGCTGTGTTGTGGTAACGGATTGGAGCCAATGCTGGAGATATGTCACGCTGCTATGACCTGCTCATTCATTCATGTGACAGGCAATCCAGGCACACAGAGCTCCTATTAAGAGACACAGGGACACTATATGGTTCAACAGTGTAAAAGACACTACATGGACAGGGTTAGGGACACTAGAATAGCATCTATAGATTCTGAAGTATGTATGTAGTATGTAAACAAATGGTGGCACACCAATTGCCCCATTTTAACTGGCTTATTTCCACTGGCCATGTAGGTAGTCATACATTATTTGGTGAATTTGAATGCCTGTGTGTGACTACATGGGCATAATGCAGGCACCACATACCTCAAGCTAAAAGTAGTAGCTGAAAGTATAGAAGGTTAAAGATTTGTGAATTTAAAATGTTTTGTTGATCAAAATAGTATTCAGCAACAATGTGAGTCGTTGTTTCAAAAATGAATATTACTGTCCTGGAATGTTCCACAGTATGCCATTAAACATATCTATCTCCATAGAGACAAAGAGTGATTCCACCAAGCCAAGTTACAGGTCAGATCTATGAAGAAGTAACTCCACTTGCAGTAGTAATACCTATGTTTTAAATGGTATTTTGAGAAAAAAGAAATGCATAGGTTTAATACTATATTGTGGAATATTCCAGGTAAGGCAATAACATCTCAGAGAAAAGCAGGTGGAGGAACCCCCCTCCAGAAAAGTTACTTAGTGCAGCTTTAAAAAGATGAAAAGTCAAATGGAGTTATATCAAATGAAGTTATTTCCACAAAGTTTAACTGTTTCAGATACTCAGTAAATGTTTAATTCTCCAAAGTGCAGCTCAGTCTGAGGGAGGAGCAATTTTCTCATCTTTATAAATACTATATTACACTGAAGCATGTGCTCTAGTTTCACAGCCTGCATGTGAAAAAGTGTGTATGTGTCTGCACAGCATTGTGGGAAATCTCTTTCATGTCACAACACTGGCTACAAGTCCATTCATTTTTCAGTTCTTCAACATAAATGTTACAACTCGACCTAAGAGTGTGGGTGCATTAAGCGTCACACAAACTGTCTGAAGCTGCCAGTAATTATGGCCACTTATATCACTGCTATTTACTACAACTTCTACTATAACTATGGATGTTCACCAAGCCTTTTTGACTTGACTGGGCACAGCTTGAGAAGGAACTACATATAGCTACCAAAAAAACAACAAACAGAATACTAATTGTATGTATTCATTTGGTGGTATTCAGGATACACTTATTTTCCTGAAATCAAAGAAATACACTGAGGTACTGATCAAGCAATTTAGGCTTTGAACTGCACAATATTAACAAGTTAAATTAGAGAACACAGCTCTTGTGTGTGCATGTGTTTTTCTTTCTCTGATTAGTGATAAATAAATGCATAGCATTTAAACATACAACTGTGTTAATCCTATGTCATATTTGTATACACTATACTATGATGCAACTGAAAGTGAAAGTATTCTAAGTATTCATAATGGACCATGTAACGGAATACATTACATAATACATTTGAATTCATTCTGTAACTATTTTCAAAGTCTTCTTCTCCACACTGTCTATAGGTTTTACACTGGGTGCTCATGCCTGTTCTTTTGATTTAACTTGGGACACTTATGTGAGGATTTCTAAAAAATATAAAAATACATGTATACTGTTCTGTATCTAAAGTATGTGGGCAATATAAAATGATTTCATTATCCTGAAAGTGTAGACAAAGACTACAGACCTACAGGACTGGTCTAGATACACACTGCAGCTTGATGTATATACAAATACATATGCAAATCCCTACTCTAGACACTGAACGGTAGACAATATGATGACATGGGATTAATTGCAAGGATTTAGAATTAATAGCTCTATTTACTTGGGTCACACTACCATATGTCTGCTGGTGTGTTTGTGCATGCCTGTTTTCCTGGTTGTGATTGGCTGAGGGGTGCAGTGGTGGGCTCAGATTGGCTGGCTCTTGTACCTAGAAACAGCGCTCCTTCTCTCCCTGACTGTGTGTGTGTGAATGTGTGTGTGCTGGAGGCATGTGTGTTTGGATAACAGGAAGGGACTTTCTGGTGGGAGGTCGTCTGTTTAACTACGGGGGGCAGGAGCAGATCATTCACATTAATGCCATCTGCCACTGATATATTATAATAAGACTGACGGTTAAAAGGCTATTAACACTCTGGGACTACAAAAATAAAATGCCTAATCAATGTTCAGGTGTACATTTTCAACACATTCAATTTCCAATAGCAAACACTTCACTTCATTTCCCCTTGTGAATGGAGTCATAATTCCACCACCTTGATACTGAATACAAATCAATCTATTATGTAAAAAAGATTGTGTCCAGATGGTGTGCAATATCCAGTCCAATTGTTTATTTCTTGTCCCAACACTGTGATTAAAAATAGAATACAAATATGACTCTATTGATGTGAGCCAATGGTTAAAGGTACAGTTGAATGGTTAAAGGTGCTCTAAATTTTCTGGTTAGTGGGCTCACCTCTCCACAGATCTGACTGTGACTCTGTAACTGGTGGCGTCACCACATTTTCTCCCTGGGCATAGATAAATTTAACACTATTCTGTAGACCACTCCAGGCAAAATTACTTCTCCATAGAGACAAGAAAAGTGGTGGACCTTCCAACCAGTTGTGGAATGAAGTAAAAGTACTATACTCAAGCAAACATTTTAAGGTATCTGTACTTTAGTTTTAAGTCAATTTTAAAGTGCATACTTTTTACTTTACGTCTCTACATTTGAGAACAACTATCTGTACTTTCTACTCCACTACATTTTTGAACAGGACTGAAAAATACAAGTATTTTTCATTATTGTCTGAGCCCTGCTGAAAAGCGTTTAACACGTTCATAATCTGAGCAAACAAAAATATACAAATAAAAACAGCTATGAAAAATGATTGCCTGAACAACAAAATTCAGCACAAACCTGTATCAAAATCACTACATCTGAAGCCTTATAAGATCTCAAAACATGCGCAAAATACTTTTACTTTTTACTCTTTAAGTACATTTTTAAACAAGTACTTTAATACTTTCACTTAAGTAGATTTTTTTTTTTTTTTTTTCCTTTTACTTGAGTATTTTTTGCTCCAGTATCTGTACTTTTTACTTTTACTTAAGTAACAAAATTGAGTACTTCTTCCACCACTGCCTCCAGAGCAGTTACACAGTGCACCTTTACCAATTAATACATCTTTTGGATTACACTTACTGGCCCTAAGCATTCAGTGATAACATTTTTCACAAACCATTTCTTCCAGATGCCCTTCCTTGTGAAGCCATCCTTATACAACCATTCGACTCAACACAAAAGTCCTGTGGTATGCTTGAGCTGGCATCATTTTTCTTTTATACATATTTTCCCAAAATGACCTGAACTGACTTAAGAAGACCTCAGATAACCCATGCACTGCTGTTAAACAAAACCTCAAACATTTCTTCTGGCATTGTTATATCATTGTTTAATAAATGAGGATTAATTTCCCTATGGCTAAAAAACTAAGGTCATCTGTCATATTAGAAGCCCTGGCAAGCGACTAGTTGTTTTTTGCTTCATTCTGCTGCATAGGAGGTAATATAAGGATAGAAGGGGCTGGCTAGACACAAAAGCAGACGAGAAATATGAGCGGAAAGGAAACAACTAGAATTAGCTTACAAAACATATAGGAAGGTGTAGATTACCATTTATACTTTTATCACTGTTGTTTTTTTTTTTCATACCACCTGGATTAGTGTTAATTATTATAGGCTAATGACTGTAAAATTCATAGGTAAGCTGTGAAGAGGCAGCTCTGTCACCTCATATGCTCTGACATGTTTGTGCTTCTGTAAATGAGATTGTTGACAGGGCTGTTACAAGCAGCAGAGCATGGATCTCGAGTTGAGATGGAATGAAATTGTGCCGCCTATATGCGCCGTTAACCTAATTATCTTCTGGAGTCTCCTACATGTTCTACATCACATACAACTGTGCGGGGAAGGTTTTAATTGCTGTCAGAAATAATGCGATTAGAGAGGCAGCATGTATCACAATGGTATAAAATCATATAGAGATCTCAATAAGACATTTGCATTAGTTGTACCAATCTTTGCTGTAAACTGATTTTGAAGATGAAAATAGTAACAGTGGGAGAAGGAAAAGTAATATGGATAGGGATTTATAGATGAAACCACAATCAACCATACTGTGGTCTAAATGAAAGAGACTTGACAGGTGAATTGTGTGGGCAAACTAATATTAATTACAATCAAATTAATTGGCCCTGACTTACACACTGTATATGTTTTAAACCAAGCATGTAGATTATTTACCAAAGGGACACCCAAAGCCAATAAATTCCCAAGGCTGTTGGGAAGGCGACCATCTGATACTGAAAACCTATCCATGGGCTTTATTTATCTTTTTTATTTATCTTTATTTATATATGGAGAGCCCAATGAGAGCACTCTCCTTTTCATGGGTTCTCTGTTCAAATACAAAAAATTCAAACAAAAAACAAACAAAACATATAAGTACATAACAGGTGCAGGTGTGAGTATAAATGTTTGTCACCAGATTATTAAATTGCATTTGTGGCACCAAAGTATTCAGTTTTGCATGCCTCTGAAATATGTTCCATTTATATTTTTTGTCCTGTTCTAAGCAATATTTGAAAATATATATAATTTTGTTTTGGTAATGGTACTAATTTTTCAACATTTGAAACCCACAGACATGCCAAATTAATACCTTCATCAGTAGAAGAATTTAATCTGATATTGCATCTCTACAAGTAAAAAGTGAATGTGGAAGTATGTTGGAGTTGCTAATTGTAAAGATACAGCAATTTCACTGGATAGACAACAGGCAGCAAAAAAAAATAAAATTAATTAATTAAAAAAAAAAAAAAAAAAATCAACATTATTTGAGAAAAAAAAAAATTATAAAAAGTGAAAAATATATCTTAAATGGATTTTCCTTGCAGTGAAATGGAAGTTTTTTCATTACAGCGTTGACAAACATCAGTGTTTGTTTTGGTCCACTGCTCTGTCCCCTTTCCTATCATGGACAATAATGCCTGAACTTGCTCTTTATACACCATGTCCCTAGATGACTGATCCTACTTCGTAAACCCAGGCTTGTTTAATCTCTCTGCCCTCCTCCCTGATGTTGACTGCCTCTCGCGCGTTCACAAACACTTAACATTTAATCCAAATGAGTCACAGAGGACACTTGTCCTTAAAATCAACAATTTCCTTGACCTGCGTACTTCTCCAGTACCCACCCACACTCTTCATTTACAAAAGTCATCAGCAGCAAATCAACAAGCTAAACTGGAAATGTCTGACTCCCATTCTTTGAAGTCCCAGACAATAACCTACCCTCCTTCACTCATGCACAAGCTTAACATATTTGTTTTCTTCATATAGATTTATTGGACAATCTATAGGCTCTGCTTCTACTCAGGGTGAATCTTAAGAGTCCAATCTCCCATGGGAACCAATTACAGACAGTTTGGAGAGGCTTTTATCATGAACAGTGGGCACATTCTGACCCCTATCTCCACCCCTGCTCTTCATGGCTTAGCCCCTCAGTTTCAAAGGAAAAACAACCTAGAGGAAGACAATAGCAAACACTTCATAGTGTGAATTTGGCCAGCAGCAGCAAGTGTCTAAAGAGGCTGGGCCTAAACAAGCATGATTATAGATACAGGAAAATGCACTATACAGCACAGTAATGAACATCAACTATCACCACACATTTTGCTCTAAACTACTTAAAAAGAAGAATCTAAACCAAGTATGAACCAGTTCGAGCTAGTCAAAAGCAACACTACATCAGGGCTAAACCAGGCTAAATTTAAAAATATACTAGGTCTTATAATTCCACACAGGGAACCGCTGGTCTACAGTATACTAACCCAAGCTTTGAACTGAGAGCACATAGCTACAGGCTAATATCTCTTCCTCTCTCCTCCTCCTCCATCAGCAGAACATCCAAACAGCTGGTTACCATGGCAGCTGTTCTCCCACCAGCCAATCCCGGGCTGTTTTATTGGTGCTCCACAAGCAGGGGGTGAAGGAGAGCAGTCTGGGGAAATGGGAATGATAGGGATGGAGATTAGCATACATTTAGCCAGGAACAGTAAATCCTTAATCAAATAGCAGTGGGCGGGTTAAGGCACTGCGCCAATTATGGTCACTCAGCAAAACAAGAAATATGATTGGCCTATGTTTATTTTAGTGCTACACAGTTTGACTGGGGTTTTTCAGGTGTTGTGACAACACATAAAACAAAACCATTGCAAAATCCCATATATTACAAGCATGGAAATATTCTGTATTGCTTGACGTCAAATTCATTATAAATATTACATAGGCCTAATATCATTGTGGCACTGAATTATAATAACCCTACTAGACATAGAACTGAAATGCTCAGACGAGCCAGTTAAAAGATGACGTTAGCTCCCTCTGCTGGTAATCTGGTAAAAGCACACATCTGGGTTTATGGGTTTATGATGAGTGCAGTTATAGGCCCATGGCTTTTGATCAGCATTGTCGGCATAGACTGTTACTATTTTGACTTCTGTGATGAAATGCAGCCACGCCGTTTTCTGTAGCCAAGTTAATGTAACTAGTTTAGAGCGGCAATGGCAACATATAGGCCTAACTTTAACAATGCCTTTAACACCGAAAAACAATTATATCCCTGCCAACTTCAGCAACATTAGGCTCTACGGGTGTTCGAGTTTCCAACCAATTCTTAACCATTAAACAATTGGACTTCAAATTCACGCCATCTTTACGCACAATGAGCCCGCGGCCAGCAGATGGCACCCAAACTCAGATGATGATGCTTTGAGAGGGTTGAAAGTACAGGTTTGTTATTTTGTGGTTAAATGCATAAAAATGTACGTTTAGAGGGATTATGCATGAATGAACACTGATTGTGAGCAGCACATTATTGGTTCAGCCGACCCAAGACATAGCCTAGATTCGTTAAATTTGATTATTAATATCTACTTAGTCTGCGCCCAAGTGTGTACGGCCCCCACCCACCTGCCCACGGTGTCCCGTCAGCAGCAGGTCCCACGGCAGGTCCTTTGGGTCCAGCGCTGATCCCTCTCAGCTGACGTCAGAGAAATGGCGGACCTGGATGGCAGCGACGCATCTCCTCCCGAGTCCCAAGGTGAGTGAACCGAAACCAAACTCAACTCTGACAAACTTCCAAATATAGGAAACTTCGTGAAAACTTCTTTGCGCAATTAGGCGTTTTGTTTTCTTTTTGTTTGGGCTGAGTTGAGACGTGAGGCTCATTGAAAGAGAGGACTCAAGTTGGATCCCCGGGTCACGGGAGTAGGATTAAAGCTACCGACTCACCCAACCGGTTACTTTACGGCTATTAAACACGACATTTCACATTTTGTTATTTATGACCCTGTCTATAAACTATGAGGCGTTTTAATGACTGTCTTGAGCTGCTTTTAAGCCGCGAGGCACCTGTTGCTGACATTTTGAGAAAAAGCATTTGACGCTGACAGGTGAGTTTACGCACAGCGCCGCGCCAGGTGCGCCAGAGCTAATGTGGTTAGCTATTGGTCCAGCTTTGGCAATTTAGCTTCAAAACACAAAATCCAGGTTTTAATATTCTCAAATGTGAGTGTAAACCTGCGGGCTAATTCTGACATTACAAAAGATATGTTATCCTGCTTAATTTGCTCATAGCCCATAGCCTAACAAAAATAATGTCTTCAACTCTACAATTGAATCCTTATTAATTCATGCGCGTAAAATCAGAAGTAGCTATTCAGATGTGTGTAGGACACATCTCTGCTGCTGACAGGCCGTTTGTTGGCTGGTCTAAAGCATATTTTGGGTTTGAGAAGCCCTTGTGTTACTGAATATTTCCATTTGATTAGTCTAATCAGGTGAGCTTCAGCTACACTAATTTGACTAAGCTAAACACATAACTGGCATCACCTGTTATACAAGCATATGTGATAGTAAAGTCATTCTGGTGTCTATTCAAATTACTCTGAAATTGTCTGTTTCAAATACTGTTAAACATTAAAATTTGCTGATTATGACATTTACTGTTTCTGTATCAAGTTACAGGTTAGCAAGTTTTTTATCAGCTGATTAGAGCAATGCCAGAGGAATGCTAAATAGGGGTTGAAATAGCTGCTTTGCATTGCTGTTGCTCGTAAATAGTAGTCAAAGATCTGTTGGAAAAGTTAGATAATTTTCTTTCACTTATTCAACCAAGCACAGGTTTTTGATTGCTACAGTGCCTCTATCGCTATATCAGATTAATCTGGTGCCACCCTTATTTGGCCTATAATTGTCTGCCTTATCCTCAAGCTACTTCTGCTTGAGCTCTTTTGTTGGTAGATTTCCCTTCATGAATCAGTAGATATCCCCTTAAACCTGCGTCGCTCACACACTCATTGAGAAGGTGTGAGAAGGGCGTGTATTAGGAGCCGTATCTGGTTAAAGTCCCGAGTGTAGGATTACAGCATTACACTATCCTGCAGGGACAAAGATCAGATTGCCCTTTCATGAATGTGTGTATTTGTACAATGTGTGCTCCCTTGGGCTATGCAACAATTAGACATTGCAAATTCCTTTATATCCCATTTAGTCATTCAGTATGAAAACTGGAAACAAACCTATCCACAGTGCAGAATTTCTGTTCTGTCTAATCTAAATGTTAGTTGTATACAGCCTAAATGTTAAACTATATTAGAAGCATAAGAGGGCTAGAAAGGCTGGTTATTTATTCTTTTGGCCCTTTTTTCATTTTAGCATGCAACTTGTTTGTTAGAATTTGAAGATTCTTCTCTGTATCTTAACATAACTTAACATCACTCTGTTATGTTTATATCATCATTACTCTGGCATGTAAGGTATCTAGGTAAAATGATCACTTAAATCTGTCCTTTTGGTAATAGAATCCATGGATTCAGTCTCCAAAGTTTTGTTCCTAACCAATCCGTCAGTCATTAATCACTGTAAACAATCATGATGAACCCATTGTATTGCAGAAATAATCATCCACACATCCATTTCTTGAGACTTGTGAAGGAGAAGAGGAGGCAGCCCAATGCTTCTCCTATTTCTAAATATATAATTAAAACAATCATTCACAGATAATTCAGTTTTAAGACTCAAGAGTCATTACATGCACCCCAATAGTTAACCATCTGACACTGATCTAATTCTTTCCTTTGGCTGATTTGTGCATTAATACAACTTCAAAATGATACACTAAATAGATTTGACTGTTCCCATCATGAGGTTTCCCCATTTCCCTTTGATAAACTCTTGGCACTTTAAAACTAAAATGGGCGGGGCTTAGTACCATGTGCTCCCTGGCCACGCCCCCTCTCAGTGCCAGCTCAGTGCTGCAATGTTTGATTTGGTGTGTGCTCAGGCTCATCCCATTGATAAGTGTGTTACATCAAAGTTATCCGTTCATCCCTTCTGCATGAGTGGTCCATGTGCTGCTGTCGTCAGGGAAACTACCTCCGGTTCCGGCTCTTTCCTCTCTGAAATGAATATTTTAACAGCTCTTTCCTTAATCTTTATGTAGTGTGCAAGTGTAGCGCAAGTGTGACAGGACAGTGGAGAGGGGGGAGCAGGATGCAGCAGTAGCAGCAGCAGCCTCACAGAAGGAGTGAGACTAAAGACGAGCAGAGAAATCCGTGCTTTCATAGAGCCAGTCTTGTGGATTAAGTGTCTGTGTTTGTAAGCCACAGCACAGCAGCTCATCCGGGGTGAGACTGCAGCATCCTCTTCCTCTTCATCAGTGTACATGCCACTGCTGCCATAGGAGCATGGGACTTGGGACAGACTGCCTTTGAACATTGTTTTGGAGCTCTTTGTTTTTTGCTGACTCGAGGCAGCTGGGATGTACTGCAGTAACTGTAACTGAAATGCTTTAGGGGTGACCCATCCACCTCCTTCAGCGTTTTGCCCTGAGCATCTTACACTCACCCCACTGTGGTGCTGCGGCAGGTGGGATGGCCAGGGGTCGGGCAAGGTAGCCAGTTGCTTCAGAGTTATAAAAGTTCAGAGTTGGTGATGCCTGAAAATAAAAAACGTAAAGCAAGAGGAGGAAGACCGGGCGCAAATGTGCAAGGCAAGTGGAGCCTGAGGAAGGGCAGCAGCCGCTCAGCCATCCCAGCACTCTTCACCATCACTGAGGAAGAGGAGGGACACAGACGCAAGGACGCCAGCAGCAGGAGGAAGAGAGGTACAGGGGAGACACGGGCTGTGACAAATCCAAGTCATGCATGTGGTTTGTACATGACTTGTATCTAGGCAGAAATGGGAAGTATTCTCTCTAGAGACAAAATGTGAAACATGTTAAAGGTCAACATGCTGTAAAATGGATAACATCTCTACATTCAAGAATATGGAAGTTTGGAAAGAAAAAAATGGGAGCGATGCACGTGGTATGGATAAACAACGGCAAAACCAGTTTAAACTAAATATGAGCAAAGGTCGTCTTTACTCTACAGGATGTTACTGTTTGCTTTGGGTTGATGTTTTCCTCCAGGTCTGAGCCAGGTTTTTGCCATGGTTTGTGCAGTGGAGAGGTCCTGATGGAGTTGCAGGTTTGATGAGGAGGCAGTGTAAGGGTTTGGGCCTGTCCCACTGACGAGGCAGGACAGAGGCTGAGAGGCAGAAGGACTGTCCACTTTACATGTGTCTAAATGCTTCAGTAAGCACAGCAGTCATTCAGGAGCAATGCACAGCCTCTGTACAAGTAACACCTGAAACAAACTCAAAATCAATAGTCCAGCTTGCACTTGAAGTACTCTATAATGCCTGTAGTACATGTCAGAGCAGAATAAACAGAAGCAGGTGAATAATGATGAAGATATACACTACCAGTCAAAAGTTTGGACACACCATCTCAATAAATGTTGTTTTTTTTTTCTTTAATTTGACTGCGTTCTGCATTTTGTATACATACAGAAGACATCAAATATATGAAGTAAGATGTATGCAATTATGTAGCAAAGAAAAAAAGTTAAATAACTCCACTTAGTATTTTTTTTACTAAGCAAAAGGTCGCTAGCTTGAGGATTTGAATATACTTTTTTTTTTTATTTTGTACTTATTTACTTTTTTTTCTTTGCTACATAATTGCATACATCTTACTTCATATATTGGATGTCTGCCGTATGTATCTAAAATGTACAAAGTAGTAAACAAGAAAAAAAAACACTGAATGAGATGGCATGTCTAAACTTTTGACTGGTAGTGTAAATATTTGTTTTTAGTCATTTGGCATAGTCTGGAAAAATGAAAAATAATCATGGTTATTCTGCAGACCGAAAGGGTTTAGGCTGAAGTTTAACACTTATTTTGCCTAACCCTGTTTACATATAATTGTATGCAGGATGTTTGTAAATCTGTGGCGACAGATGTCTGTTGTCTACTGACTGTAGAGTAGGTGTTCAATTCTCACTGCAGGCAAGACTTTGGAGCTGTTTACCTGCTCACATAAAGACCATCACTGGACTGTCCACCTTTAAAAAAACAGACTAAGTCCTGGCTTCTGCAACAGCACCAATGTCACTATGTGTAAACTGTGTGTGTGAAAGAGAGAGTATGGAGAACAGGGGGCCGAGAGGGGGCTGATAAAGAGTGAAATGTGAGTGTGTGAGTTGTGTAATATTTTTTGATATTCGATTCTCTTGACAAATTCAGTTTATTTATTGCTTTTTCTACAAATAACCCCATTGCTTTTTAGTGAAATTTGAACAGTTTTAAAAGCCCTTCTGGGGACTGATGTTGCGAATTAGCCTAGGCTGTAAACACTGTGATACCCGCATCAGATTACTGAATTGTTAATCTATGTTTGCTGTATCTGCTCCTATTCAAATAAACAATAAAATAAATAAATAAAAGACACTTAACCCCCAATGCAATTTACACAGAATTGGACAATTATAGTCATTACAGTCAGTGATGAATCATGAAGAATTGTTTACTGGCTCACTATAAATAATAGACGGGACAGAGGAAAGAGCAAAATGAAGAGCCACTTGGGAGCTCTGTGAACTACAAGACTGCCTCAGATAGACTACCTTAGCTATGTTTTTTATTGTAGATTTCTTTTGTATTTTAGTCTTGCGCTCCCTCCCTGTTGTGGCGTGATGCTGTGTGCACCTGTTGTTCAGCCCTGGAGCACTCCCCTGTAGATATAAAACAAAGACTTCACTCCTGCCTCTTTGCCTCTGTGCTGACTCAAGCTCAGCATTTAGCTTAGCATTAGCAGCGGCTAATCCTCTCAAGCTTCATGGAGGAGGTCGGAGTGAACAGTTTGCTCTGCTACCCACCGGCTTGTCCCGTGCGGCATTAATCGCTAACTCTGACCATTTAATCTGAAAGCTAGTGAATGTGGAGAGATGGGGGGGATGGGGGGAGCAGAAACATAGAGACAGTGGCTTAGAAAGGGAGGGGCAGATTAAACACTCTCCCAATGTTTTTACACACAAATACACGCACGAAGCAACCTGTCCCACAACATCACACTGACATGATTCATCGCTGACACCTCGGTCACATCTCCGCTGACCTTCCACTGGAGCCCTGAGTCCCCTGAATCCTGTTTCACTTTCTTTTGGCTCTTTCGCCTCCAAACCATGGACTTTGGATTATAGCTTATCTTTGGTGGTATAGGATGTTACCAGGAAGTAGACGTGTTGATTCTGGCCCTCCAGTCTGACAAGTCAAAGCAGGACATGAGCCAGAAATTGAATGTCCGATTTTGGGATGATGCTCCTGGAACTATGGAGAAAATTTCAGGTAAAACTTCACCATTTCACCTAACCTATTGATGTGTCCATATTTGACACTTTATCTTAACTATCTGCAAAATGAAAGTAAGATGGACACAAATTGCAATAATAATGTCTCAAATTATAGTATTAACTTATTACTTGTATTTTTCCATAGTTTGAAACACGCAACTGCAAAAATGGCATCTTGATTTGTTATTTGTGTAGTCTCCAAGATGAAACTGGGGCTTTAAGAAATTGGTGTTTCACTGGTGCATAAGGCAGTGCACTGTATCCAAGTGTGTTTTTGCAAACGCTGCTAAACAGCTGTTATGCGAGAGAGTAAATGCGTTGAGTTTGCCATCCACAATTCAAGGCAATCTTTTTAAAATCCACCCTGCTGTGTCACATTCATTGCCTGTGAATGTCAAAATAGATTATCAGGTTATTATTGACCAATAGCTGTAATTGTCAGTTGTTTGGTGCGTGGGGAAAAAAAACAAGGTTTGGTTTGATTGAATCTAACCTCTCCAACCTTAAACAGTCTGGCTGAGTGTGGAAAGTGTCTCATCTCGTGTGCAGCGGAGCATTCCCAGCTCCTTTCAGTGAATTGGCCCAGTTAAGGCTGAAGAGAGAAAGCTCCTCTCTGACACCTCAGGCTTATTTACTGTGTTTAGCTGAATCTAAAGGTCAGAGGATCTTCTTTACAGAAACTAATACACATGCTGAAAAGTCTTTGTCAAGTTATTGAAAAGTAATTTATGACATTTTAACAGCTGTAATTGTGTTTTTAATTTTACTGCTCTTTGTGCGCCTTTTTGTTCGGAGAGAACAGCAGAAGAAATACCAGTACTGAATTTTCTCTCCATAGATCTGATCTGTAACTTGAATTGGTGGCTTTACCTAATGAGGTTGCGTTGACTGCTCAGTGTATGTAGACAAGCAGGTGATGGGTTCTCCACCAAGTTATATAGTGCACCTTTTAAAAAGATGGTCTTTGTTGTTTGCAGCGTACACGATATCATAGAACCCTTTGAGATTTTACCATTCAAATTGCAATTTTATACAATTTTGCATCCCTTCAGCAGCGCCATCCAACCCACTCCTCCTTTGTTCTAATAGCCACTAAGCCCGACTGCCACAGTGTTCCAGTATGCATGCGGACATCCCATTGCTCAACCTGTTCTGCATGAGACCATGACGTCTTAGTAAATATTTCCTCCTATGTACATATTAAATACATGACTTTGTACTTTGTTCTCATCTTGTGTCCAAAGAATTAATGTCCTGATTAAACTAAAGCCCGCCACACACTACAGGATTTTTCAGTCTCAAACGTTTTTTTAAACACGTGACAAAACGCGCAGACCACAGACACAAGGAGAATCATAAAAGGTTTTAAATCTCCAAGTGCAAAGACTGCAGCAGAGAGACCACGCACTACAAGCTGAAAGTTGTGAGCTATCAAAACTAATCAAAACTATAGTGCACCTCACGTCAGCTGTTTCCTTTCAACAGTAAAACAACTCACTCTGAGACTCTAAAATGGTCCAAAGATCAGAGCATTGCACTTTTATTTTAGATGCAAGTCAAAACTGTGTTATTATTTGTGAAATGTGGTGCATTAGTTCAAATAAATGCTTTTTAATGCACATAAAATGGCAATAAACTACACAGGACTATCGCCAATCTGCAGCAGCTTCACCCATGGAAGTATAATAAGATCTTATTATAGATATAATAAGTTCCATGGCTTCACCCCGATCATCACTGTGTGGATGTAAACAGACACACGTGAGGATCGACTCTCGCCTCTTTACTTTTGAAGAACTCTTCAAACTGGACTAATAGCACTGTTTGGTGGACTGGGTGCCATTATTTGTGAAGGACAAATTCAAATGGATAATATGGATGAGAATTCGGCAGTTTAACTTTACAATTTTGTGTACGTCACTCCGTCTGCCCCAGACACTCTTTTATTGGCTGGTGCAGTAGCGGTGATGTTTTGTGATTGCGATATGAAAGAGCAGCCTCAAAGTCAGCGAGAAGCAAATCGGAGCTTAAATCGGGCAAATCCCATATCCCGTTGTGTGTGGCGCACATTGGTGGAAGGTAACGAAGTTCAAGTAGTCAAGTAGTTTACTTAAGTAGAATTTTTAGGTATCTGTACTTAAGTAAATTTTAGAGTGGATACTTTTTACTTTTACTTCACTACATTTGAGAGCTGGTATCTGTACTTTCTACTCCACTACAGTTTTGAACTGGATTGGAAAGCAAAAATATCTGTACTTCTACTCCACTACAGTTTTGAACTGGATTGGAAAGCAAAAAGTACTTTTCATATGATTTGAGGGGTTATTTTTTACCATGTTTGTGGTAATATCCTGACTATTTTTTTTAAAATTCAAGCTTTGGCTTTGAGCAAACAAAAATAAATACACAAAATTTATAAGAAAATTAAGAAATTGATTTGTGTTGCTGCGATTGAACAAAATATGTATCATTTTTAGTCAATATCGCTACATTTAACACTTTAACACATTAACATTGCTTGAGAAATACTTTTACTATTAAAGTACATTTTTAAACAGGTACTTAAATACTTTTACTCAAGTAGCTTTTTGCCTCTGTGTCTGTATTTTTACATAAGCAACAAAATTGAGTGCTTCATCCACCACTGGTGGCAGGCGTTGCATGTCAACTTTCTCAACAGATAAAGAAAAGCTGGCAATTAGAGGGTGATATACAGAAGAGGTGTGAAACTCAGCAGTAGTACAATGTTTGTTGAATACACCTTTCTGTGTTCTTTTTAGAGCTATGCTAAGTTTGGAGCTCTGCTAAGTTTAGCTCTTTTTAAAGGACTTGGCCAAAGTGCTGAGTCACACTGAGCCCCATGGTGTCATTAATCAATAGGTTTTCTCTGAACGGTGAAAACAGTGCACAGGACTTGAGCAATGCAGAACAGGAGCACAGCTGGTCTAATGTGATTTGGGGCCTAAGTCAGCTTGTACTGCAGCAGAAAGAGGTGTTGCATGGGATTGGCCTGGTTCCAGAATCCCCCCTCTCCTTCTATCTGCTTATTTTGTGTCAAGCTTTTTAGCATTCTGCACTGTACACAATCCCTTTGTATACAGTATTTTTTCTCTATATTGTAACCACTCCAACATAGCTAAACAATGAGGAAGAGTTTGTCCTCTATATTGTGAGCATTTATATTATGTCATTTTATGGTGATTGCTGCTAGTTTAAACACACCTTGATAGGCAAAGCTATGTTTAAAGGTGAGTGTGGGTAGGTCTGCCACCTGCTTTGTATCCATGGATGTTATTGCTCTGCCTGAAATGTTCCACAGTATGGCATTACACTTGTTTATCAATTCATGGAGACAAGCAGGTCAGATCTGTGGAGAGGTCTGTCCACTTTCAGCAAGAATGCATGTTTTCCACTATATATTTTATCATTTAAAACACCTTGTAACTGATGAACATAAGAGAGATAAGTTTAATGCCATTCCATTGCATCCCTATGTAGACAAGCAGATCCCCACTAGAAAAAAAAAGTACGTAGTGCACCTTTATTTTATATGACCTTTTTTCTCTGTGGTGAAGAAACGTAAACTTTAAAGAAGGCAAATGATGAACTAAACATGCATGAATACATTGCAGCAGACATTACCAGGTTACCAGCTTTATCTTAAAATATGATGTTGTCCCTGTCCCTGTTCTTGAAACATTTCGCTTATATCTATGTATTTTGCAGCCTCTTATAGTCAGTACAAATCAGAGGATGACAGAGCGTCTTCAGCTGCTCGGCCCGACTCCTCTGGCTCCGGACAAACCTACTCCCCCACCCTGACCCCAACCCCCACTCCGACCCCCACCATCACTACCAGCAACAGCCCGTGCAACAATGCTGCCACCAAAACAGGTACCAATGGACATTTTGACTTCTCTCTCCAATCATGTTTATTGTAAATATAGTTGCTTAGAATATTCTGTCAATGTGCTGCAGACTCCCTGCTCTTCAACAAGATTGATGAGAGACTGAGGTTGGCCCGAGAACGCAGAGAGGAGCGTGAGAAGCAGAATGGTATGTATTTTAACACATAAAAAAGGAAATTCTACCCTTTATGTGCGCTGAAGAGCTGAACAAAATATCAAATTGTGATTAGATTTGAGAATTTTCTTCAACTAAAATATATACAAGAATAGTCATAGAATCTTACTCATGCATATTTGCAGAGATCTAATGTACAGAATTTGGTTTGCAATTTATCTTGGATTGGGATATTTTTGTTCTTTTGCAATTGCAATTTATCTTGCTTCCCTAGTGTCCATGGTTTCTTCTGTCCTGTAGTATGTTGCAGTTCGTTGGCTGTGGTGGGAAGCCTGTTGCTTCACTTGCATAAAAGTCAAGCTTGAGCCTGGCACTGCTGTTGTCATGGCGCTGTTACATAATGATTCAGGACATGGGACAGGTTTAAGGGAGGCTGTGTGAATGTAGCTATCCGAAAAATAGTTTGGTCTGTAAATCTATTGTTGAGGTACTTTTTGATATTTGTTAACCCCACACTCTAGTTTAGACCTCTACAAACACATTCTCAAATACATGGACATTACTTAAACAGGCCATATTTCCCTCTTGTCACAAATGTTCATACTTCTGGAATAAAATGTGCACTCTTGACTCTTGATTTTAAGAATTAATTGTAAAATCTAATCTCAAGCATCACAACTTGAATGATTTTCCAAAATATTTGGGCCCAAGTCTAATCCCAAATTATACAGCTCCTACTGTTATTGTTCCAGTAGGAGCAATAACTCCTACAATAACAGGAGTTATTGCTCCTACAATAACAGTAGGAGCAGTAGTATTTTAATCAAATAAAATAACGTCACATCCAGTGATCAGTTTGTAAGTCATTTTGTTGTGATGGTTAAATACAACCATGACTGTTCATCAGAGGACGTTTTGTTTTGATTTAAGCCGAGTCACATGATCAGGACTGACCACTGCTCTCCTGTCCTAAGCCTGGTGTGTGTAGTGTGTTTGTGCTTATGACTATATACAAATCCAGTGTGAGCATGTGGCCCCCTCTACACGTGACTGTTTTTGTGCCCGTCCTAGCGGTGAAGGAAGCCACATGGCAGGCGCGGGAGGAGCGGGCCCGGCAGCACTACGAGAGGCACCTGGAGGAGAAGAGGAAGAAACTTGAGGAGCAGAGGCTGAAGGAGGAGAAGAGACGCGCCGCTGTGGAGGAGAAACGAAGGCAGAAGATGGAGGAGGACAAGGTTCAGTGTCAAACATGAAAATGACAAATTATTTCACTGAGTATCATCATAATGGAAAGATTCACTGGTTATGTTCACAGGCACACCAAAATCTGATCATAATCTGATTTGTGGACCTTTAGGATTATTTAAATGGCATGTAAACCACATTTGTTTGATGTGAGTATTCATATGGACCGTGATCTGAAAGAAATGAGATGATTTTTCTGTTTACATGCCATTTTAATCTTACAACTCCAGAAATTTGATAAGAAGCAGATTTGGAGTGGGCATGTAACCACAGCCACTGTTGTTTCTGGTCTGTCATCTCTGGCTATTCATTTACTGAAAATCATATGATGAATTTAATACAACAGTCATAAATATTTCACTAGTGCCAATAAAATCACATTGGTTGAAAGCATCAGTTATTACTCCATAGTGAAAGAAAAACAAACAAAAAACAAACTTAATTTATAATGAAATGATAACGAAGAAGTACTAGGGTTGTCCTTTAATCATGAATGAATAAAGGTGTCTTGGTCAAATACCTTTTTTATTAGTTGATTATTAGAATCATTACAAAGGATTTGTATAGCAAAAAGGGCAATACGTAGTGAGCTGGAGCTTTGGGAGTGACTGGACAGTTTAATCTACTTTTTCACTTATAAAGATGCTGTTAACTAGTACTTCTCTTTGTATCCATAGAACTTTTTGCACACAATCCTAATAGATTTGATAGCTTTTAGTTAATTGGCTAATCGATGCACAGTGCCTGTATAGTCGACCAAGAATTTCTTTAGTCGATTACAGCCATAAGAAGCGCTAGGAGCTTGTCTCTATTAAATGTAGTGATGGACATTCTTCAGGAGAGTGGTACTACTATGGGACAGAAATTTGTTAAAATCCTGTGGGAGAAATTTCTATTGTCAAATTATTTGTAAAGTTAATTTTGTCAATCGGTTTTGTAGGTACAGTTGTCTTAATGGACTCAAGCCATGTTGTCTGACATCTATGTTTAGCCTTTTATATACCTGCTGAATGAATTGGCTTGCCCTTATTTAGTAGAGACATAAAGTTGACTCAATCTTCAGCAGCCTGGGTTTTTGTGAATCAAAACTTCTGTTGCAAAAACATTCCAGGAATTTTTCAGTTGGTTGAACCCCAGTGGACCAGAATAATTTTTGCCCCAGACTAGAAAATGACTCCGTCTTTACTTATTTATTGCTTATTTTATCTTTGCTTATTTTATGAAATGCAGCAGGTGATGGTTGCATATTTTAGCTAAATAGAAAAGCAACAGAATTATGAATTTACTATCAACTATTGCTAAAATGCAAACTGTATATTAACCGTACACTTTTTGGTTTCTCCACAGGCTCGTCATGAAGCAGTGTTGCGACGGACTTTGGAGAGGAGTCAAAAAGCGCGACCAAAGGCCAACCGCTGGTCATGGGGAGGGGCCCTGAACACAAACACACCTAGCACAGCACCTGGTACGCACACATTTCCCTTTGCCTCCGTTTGAATGCTTTATACTTCCTAATCCTTGATGTCTGGAGCACTTGAGTAAATATGTACCTGTCTGTGCGTGTCACTATTGTTTAGATTATATTTGAACTTTTTTCATATTACTGTTGATTCTGCTGACTCATACCCTCCTCTCTGTCTCTCTCCATTTAACCCTTCGGTCCCTGGTACAGGTTGTGTCGAGTCAGCTTTTCTATGTCCGCTCGACCTTGCTGGACTGGAGCACATGCATGGTGCTTACAGTCTCCACAGATATGGGATGACCTCTAAATGTGAATATAATAGTAAAAGTTAGCCTGCCAGCACTAGCTTGCTGGCATTAGCTCTGTAACTGGTGTTACGAATGTAGGGCATGGCTAGTGTTTATAATATAGATGTAGAAACTTCCAGCGTTTTTAGAGATGTGTTATGTTCTTACTATACTAACACTTTTTCTTCCTTTTAGCTGTAACTGTTTTTTAGTCATACAGTAATTTCATTTATTAAATGCGTCCAAATTATGTTAACGCATCAATATAGCCTTTTAATTGAGGAATTTGCATTCTTGGGAGTCTTCAAATGAGATCCTGTGTATGGGCTTTTTTTTTTTTTTTACCATATTCATAATGATGCTTGTAAACCTCCCCATCTTTGGTACCTCCTAAGATGTTATTATGGCTATGCTCCAGACTCAACACTTTTGAGAGTGAGAAAATTGGTTTGAGGAACAAAAACATCTCCACATTTTGATAGTTTGCATGTAATAGAGCCAAAGTTCAGGAGACTTCCAGGGCGCACTATGTAACTTCTAATGGAGGTTCCGCCACCTGCTTGTCTCCATGGAGACGTTATTGTTTCCTAACTACAACAATTGAAGCATTTTTCTTATTTCTGTTTGGATACAACTCATATAGCGTGTGATCCATATTGAAAGTGTTTTGTTTTTGTAGATACTGACAGAAGATCAGTGTCGACTATGAATTTATCCAAACACACAGACCCTGTCATCACCAAGCGCCTCTCATCATCCTCCGCCACGCTTCTACACTCACCAGACAGAGGTACTTCACAAAAACTTTACATTTTTGTTCTGTCTGCATCTGAGTGTTATAGTTGTTGTGTGTTGTGTTTTTGCTTTGATTTTGTGTATTTTGTGTGTAGTATTATGTGTGTAACTCTGTATTAGCAAAATTAAGCCATCATAAACATCATATCAGGGTCCACTATGCAACTTTTCTTGTGGAGGGTCCACCACAAGTTGTAGATGTTATTTCTTTTCCTGGAAAATTTCCACCATATAGTATTAAAGTTGTCTTTATGGAGACAAGCAGGCCAAGTTACTGGCCAAATCTGTGGAGAGGCGACCCCGCTTACAGTACAGTACAGTTTTATTAATTAAGCCGTTCTTTTTCGCAATAACACCTGGAAATGCAAAATGGATAAGTTTAATGAAGTGGAACATTCTAGGTAACATCTCCATGGAGGCATACGGCTAACCCCCCACTAGAAAAGTTACATAGTGCACTTTTGTCACAAAAGCTCACACATTCCTTGACAGGTTTACAGATGAGAACTGCCTCCACTCCTGCCATTAGCAAAGCTCAGTCCAAACCACGCCTCAGCCAAGGAAAGGCCCCTCAGCACAAAAGTAAAGGTCTTTTATGACGATATTGTGCAAAACATGCTCAACCTGTGCTTGTATGCAAACAGATATTGAGCTGGAAACTGCTGCATTCTAAATCCCACTCTGTCATTTGAGTGGCTCTTTTGCCTCTGCAGACTTCACTATGTTACAGTATCATGTGTTAGCACTAGTATTTCATGAGAAGGATCAGAATCTCCCCCTGTAGCGTGACCCCTTTCTCTAATCCTTGGGGGATAATCTCTTTGTTTTTGTGGGGGCTGCCACTTCCATTCCTCATGAAACGCCCACAATGAAATAATTGGAGATATATTTTACATTTAAGTACAGTCACTATTCTGCTCTGACAAAGTGAATAGTCTGGAAAATCATGGATGTTCTGAATGTAGTAGTAACCGATTTAGTTACAGTTTCCAGCAGACAGTATCTATATTTTTGCTTAGCACCTGTAATATAATACTCTGTCCCGAAGTGAGCAATGCTGCATGAGATGGCCTCATCAAATAATCATTATGCATCCAACCCGCTATTATACATATTTTTGAGATTAATAAGATGCTATAAGTACGTCCAATTAGGGTAGATCTTGCATGACACTTTGTAGAAATGACAAAAATGATTGATGTAAATATTTAATTTTGTGTGTTTGTTTGTGTTTCCTTTCCTTTTTTGCATGACCTGTTTATGAATATGTTTACAACTTCAACAGCCCTTTTGCATGGCCCGAGAACTTTGTTGCATGGGATCACTAAAAATATTGTTGAAATATTGTAGAATTGTGTAAGATTTGTGAAAGCATAAGTGGCTATGTTTACATGCACACAACCAATCTGATTTCTGGATTTACCAGATTATTCAAATATTATTGAATTATTGTGATATATACAGTTACATCTGATGAGGGTAATGTGATTGCTCATATCTGTGCACGTTTTGACAGGGAAAATTATGCCAAAAATAGCAAACTAATGTGACTGAAGAAGTTATTTTAAAAATACATTGTATAATAATCCACTAATTAACTCACACATGTCACCAGATGTTTTGGCTCATCAGATTTCTCTTGTGCATGTAAACACACATCAAAAATCAGATCTAATTATTGGGTTGTCTGATTATTCTAGTTACCAGATTTTTTTCTGGGCATGTAAATGTAACCATCATTGCATGTATGTTTAGGTATGCGTCGTCTTCCCCTCACTCCATGGGAAAGTAACATGGTGAATCGCCTGCAGCAGCCCACACACTCGTACTTGGCCCGCAGTCGCAGTGCCATGAGCCTGTCCGGAGAGCAGACAGGTAACATAACAACACTGTATAATGGGCAGGGATGTATGCAACTGTTTATTGTTGGTGACAGTTAGTGTCGGGGTTCATAATCAGATTTAGTTATACTTAAGGCATTACAGTGTCTGAAAATGTATCCAACCAGACAGTATCAGGCACTTAAAGCTCACTCATGCACAATTACATGTACACTTTTCACTAAGCTGTTCAGGAAGTTGTTCAGCTTCACAATTATTAAGCTACAATGGGTCCTACACAGACAGTTCAGTTTTTATTATAGCTACTAAATGAAAAAGTACTTTTTAGTCTTGCTAGTTTAACATTCCCATCAATGCACTATTTGCACCGTTTTTTTCTTCACTATTATATTAACATTTTCATGGAAGACTTTCAGCCTGCTTTGTTCTAAGCTTTATTCTACAACTTCCTATGTTGAAAAACTAAATGTCTTTCTTTTCTTCTTGTTATTCATTCCATCCAACTTTATAATTCACCGTTCCTTACTCAACCATATGGCATTCCTTTTCCTTTGCTGTGTTGTTGTGCTTCATACTGTCATTGCTCTTATCCCGCGCTCAAATCCATATATTGCTTGTACCAAACCTTTCCATACCCCATCGTACATGACAGTAGCCCTGCCTGTGTGTCCCCGCTCAGTGTCTTGCCACCCCATGGGCTCAGTGTCCTTTAAGTCCATCCAGTCCCAGCCCCTGCCCCACTGCCGCAACCAGGATCGCAGCCTCAGCCGGGACAGTGCTCCCTCATCTGCTCTACGGAGGAAAACCACTGGAACCCCACACATACAGGTATACAGTTGTGTTGGTCTTAGATAGAGATGGAGATAGAGATACATCAGTTTTTATGGGATAGAGTGTACATTTTATCCAAAGCACAAGAAAGACAACAAAAAACAGGGTGACAAGCAGGTGGAGGTCTCATTCAGGCCACGTTTGAATCAGGTTTGCTGGTGTGGTTCCTGCTCACAATAAGGATGCATGTTTTTGAAGGTTTCAGTGCAATAAAAACACAAACGCTAAAAGGTTACCTGGTGGGGCCTTTAAGTGTAGAATATTTAAAGTGGCTTTAATTGTCCTGTGTTCACGAGGTTAATGACATTAGAAGGTTGCCCTTAGTTTTGGCATCACCTTGGTCTGCTCTGCTGCTTAGAGCCAGGTCAAGTCTAATCCCATTACTGACCAACATTCTCCTGTCTGTAAGGCACTGTGTCTATTTCACCTGATCTAATGTGTGCTGCATTTAGGTTATTAACATCTTATTTGTCTATAAAGATACAAATACAAATTATTAATACATGTTTTTATATGTCTTTTCTAACAGCAAAAGAGCCATGATGGTGTGCGGAAGTCCTGGACAAACCTGTCACTCCCTCTAGCACCTGTTCTCTCTCTACCGCCCAAAAAATACCCCTCAACTCTAGGAAAGAACAGTAAAATCACAGCACCCTCTCCTGGCAGGTGTGTGAACTGCAACAATAATTTAAGCTAGAAAAGCTCAGCAAAGTCATACAGTGTTTTTATTTCATTTTAGACATCCACAAAAGTCACCAGGACGGCCCCCAACCCCAAAGCAGCTCAAGTCTCCAGCAGCGGACGACCCTGGAAACATGCGCCCAATCAAAGTCTCACCAGACAGACAGCCCCAGTCCTCTCCTCTGACTGGAGCCCAGGAGGAGGAGCGAGAGCAGGAGGTCCTCAGTCCCTCACAGCCCAGACCGCAGCCATTGGGTCAAAACAAGGCCAGCTCCGAGCCTACAGAGCACACACAAACTGGTTAGTCAAGTGTATAAAACACTGTATAACAGGGCGTTCTTCACCTCTGCTTCAAAGTTGGATCTTGTTTAGTTGGCTATGTTTAGTCCAGTTTATTTTAGGAATTTTTAAGTACTGCTTTAATCCTTGTGCCACTTGAAAAGCCAAATATTGTAAAAGATGGTACTTTACGTGAGTGGCACTGTGGCATAGATTAACCCCTCATAGCAAGGTCACAGATAGGGTCACTATACCAAATTTGAATGCTGCTGTTATTGCAAGAACAAATAGTATAGTTTAATGATATTGGATGTATGATTTATTGATTATGGACAAATGGTGAACAACAGTGAAATCCTCACTTTCAGTCATATTTACATGCGTACTCAGTTTTGAATCCAAAAACAGAGGCGGCTTCTCAGCTTTCCTCAACCACCCAACAAATCTAAAATACCACTGAGAGAATTTTGAAAAGGAAAAATAAGAACCACTTGGGTTATAGCATTTCATTGTATGTTGTTATGATTCGATAGAGAATGTTGGCAGCCCTCCACCTCAGAAGACTACGGCAGGCACCACAGATCCTGAAGAGGCCAGTCGCATTTTGTCTGAAAAAAGACGACAGGCACGTGAACAGAGAGAGCGAGAGGAGGAGGAGCGCAGGCAGCAGGAGGAGCAGGCCCGGTGAGTGGAAAAACAATGGATAATGTATGAACCCTCCAGGTCTTGGTATAATACTATGTTTTGATGTTGATGCATAGATTGGCCAAAGAGGAGATGGCCCGTCGAAAGGCAGAGGAGAGAGCCCGCAGAGAAGAGGAGGCACAGCGTCAGGCGGAGGAGAAAAGAAAGAGAGAAGAAGAGGAGAGGAGGGAGGAAGAAGAGCGACTAAAGAGAGAGAGGGAAGAGACAGAGAAGATACAGAAACAAGTCAGTCATTCAGTAACACAACCTGTTAAACATACACCGCATATTACTATGAATATATAATTATCTTATTTGAGTCAGAAAGAAGAAGAGGAGTCTCGGCAAAGAGAGGAGGCTGAGCGACTTCGGGAGGAACGCTTTCAGAAGGAAGAAGCTGAGCGACTTGAGAGGAAGAAGGTATAAACTTCACTCACACTGGGACATTACGGTCTGTGTACCATTGCACTGAATAGTTTCTTTAAACAGCGCCTAGAGGAGATTATGAAGAGAACAAGACGCTCTGAAACACCAGACAAGGTAAAGACTAGTGGAAGCATTGTAATAAAATGGCTATCAAGTAAAGAATGTCAAATAAATGTGTTTTTTTTTCTTTTTTTCTCAGAAAGTCCTTCCTAACAGGAATGGTGACGGAGCAGGTTTGTTCAGTCATTGCCTGATTTGACTTCGGTTACTCAATGCTCAACAGTATGTATTATTTTTGTTTTATCTCATCAGTGGCTCCAGCTTCTCCAAGTGGATCTGCAGTCACTGTGTCACCTGCTCATCACAGCAATGGCAGCCAACAGTCCGAGTCCAACTCAAAACCCACTGCACTGAGCATAGTTGACCAGAGGTGTGTTTTGATGCTTTGTTACTAGTGAAGCATGTCCTATTAATCTCATGGCTGTATCTTTTCTCAGAGAGAATGGCGAGTTTGAAGAGGTGATTGTGCTGCCACAACAGTCCCGGCTGTCCCCTCCAGAGGGACGCGAGACTGCTCCTGTGACCATGTTCAGGGAGAACGGCCTGCTCAAGCCTCTGGCTGGAGTCTCGGAGGACATATCTGCACACCAGGGACCAGGTCAGTAACCTCTGCCTCTGTATGAGCATAGTCTCCCATCATATCCTATTTCTACACAATGTTTTCTTTATATTTGCAGATGTTTCTTGATGTTGTCTTAATTCAAGAGGATTGATCATATCCAGTAGAGGCACAGTCAGAGAAACATGAAGCAGTTGGATTGAATCAAAAGGCCTTCAGGTCCTTCTGGAGGTTGACTTTGTTGCTAACTGCCAGAAGTGCATGGCAACCATTGTCCAAAGATGGTGTCTCCAAAGATCCTGAAAGCTTCTTCAGAAGTTAACAAAACAGAAAAAGAAACTAACCTGGCCCTCAGCCAATTGAAAGCCCTGAAGTCACAGGGGTGCGCTGGACGCCCTTGTTTTGACTGCAGTAGAGTTGTTTGTGAATGATACTGATGTAAGGAGTCTGAGTTTGTCAGCAAAACCAAACATAGTTCATATGGCCTATTTATTTTAAAACATTTCTGTTTTGAAATGTGATTTGGCTTTTATCAGCACAAGTGGTATTAAAACAGACTAGTTGTGAAATATTTTTGCTGTGTAAACAGTGTTTAATATTAGGTTATTTCAATGTTAAATATAAGATGGATTAATTAAAAACAATGACAACTTTTTTTCAGATAACTGAAATATGAAAATAATTTATTTTGTTGTTTAGTTTTATTTGAGTAAAGTTATCCTGTCTTTTTTAGTACATTTCTTGGACTTGTTTACCCTTTCTACTGAACCCAATGTTGTACCAGTTTATTTGGAATGTGATTAAGGTATCCATAAATTCAGATGATCGTTACGAGCTGAAGAATCATTGCTGCTAATCAAGACATTCCTTTGCCTTATAGCTCTTAAACTATAATGCGGCAGTGCTTACAGTGGATTGCACTCACTTTTTTCAGAATACTCATTCTCATTACAATCAGGTCAAATGATATGAATGTAAGATGACAGTGATGTATGTTATGCTGTGGGGCAGTTGACCCGAAATGCTGTTTCAGGACAAATGTGAAACTGTATTTCATACCATTCCTACCAATGCCCGCCTATTTTCCCAACTGCTTTGCACTTCTGCATCTACAGTATCACTACAATGACTGTAAAAAGTGGCCATGCTTTGTTTCAGCAGACAGTAAAAAGCAAGTTGATCAGATATGAGACCTTGTTTCCCTAAAGCAAATTAAGTAACACATTGTACACAATGTAAAAATATGTATATTTACTAATAGTAATAATGAAGCCCATTTCTTAAGCTGCTTTGTTCAACTGTACTTATGCAAGGAAATAAATTTTTGAGTCAGTAACTTCCCTTACTGTACTAAGTCTGAGCAAAGAACAACACTGAGTGAGGTATGTTTTTTATATAGTCACACAAAATCAGGTGGAAATCATTTAAAAGTTGCTGTAAAGGAGAAAACTATAGGAAATATTTACAACAATGAATTGTATTCAAGAATACAAAAAGAAAAAATGACACCTTGTTCCAGTGGTTATTTAAAAGTTAGAATTGTCCATTCCTTATTTGCATGTTGAGCAATAACTTTTCACCAATAGAATGTTTTGGTGAGGAAACTGGCAGCGGTATTGAGCCAGCTCCCACTCGAGTCGTCTTTGGCTGTGGTGCGAGAGACTGCGCGGGTCAGGTCCTTCTCCGGGCTGTCCTCGTCCTCTGGGAGGTAGTCTGGCAGAGCAGTGTTCTGTTTCACCTCTGCTCCACTCACTTTGAGGGGGACCAAAACCTGCACAACACACACAGGTCAGTGTATTTAGTAAATATATTCAGCTTGTCAGAGTTAATAGACATGTGTCTAAAACCTACCTCCTTCCCTTCTTCATTCTTCACCACCTGCTGGGCTGACAGTATCTTTGTAGCAGCAATTGCTGCTGCCAGACTCTTTAACAAGAACATTTATGATCAATATGTCATTAACCATAATCACTTAATATCAACTTATGTGTTCCACACCTACCTCAGTGGGAAGATCAGAGCGTATACGAACAGTGCATCTCTTTGAAGCCATCTGGAAAGTGAAGCTGATGACTCCTTTGACCTTTAGAAGAGCCTCTTCACATAGACTGCGCTGTTCCTTATATTATAAAAACACTTTTAGTTAGGAATTGGACACTTTGATACCATCTGTGTGTTGTATTATGTATTCACTTACAGAATTGTCCAGCCCCTGGATGTGTAGGATCACAGACTTGGCCTTCTTATTTGAAGAGTTGATAAAAAACTGAGGTTTCTTTCCCCTCGGCCTTTCAGGTGTGGCTGGCCTGGCAGGCGTAATGAGAATATCATAGACCTCTCTAGCCAGGCATGTGATATCCACAGACAAGTCATTCCTGAAAAAAGTTACAAAACAGTTATTACAAAACAAGTAAAAGGGCATTAGTACTTGTACGTGTCTTTAGATGAATGAAACAAACCTTCCCATGAGATTTTCTAAACTGACCATCATGCCCAGCTCATTCTTCATAGTGGGAATGTTGGGAGACATTTCAGCCAAGTATCGCAGAGTCTTAGAAATAGAGACGAAAGGGTTAAAATATTGTTTTAGGGATCGCTGTTGGTTTTGGTCTATCTTCTTGACCCACCTGCAGAGTGGCAAGTAGCACCTCGGGACTCTGATGGTCCAAGAATAGCACCAGCCCCGGGAGACAGCCCTGGTCCTGGACAATCACCTCACGGTTCTGTGGCTCCGAGGCAAGGTCACGGAGTTGGGTGACCACTGACAGAGCATCCATCATCTTTGTGGAGAGGTGCTGAACCTGATAAATCATTTAAGTTAATAATGTATAAAAATGTGTTACTGTTTAATTAGCTCATGTGAACATCACAAGACACGCCATGCACCATCATTTTACTATTATATGATTTTATACAGTCAACAATAACAACGAACAGCGCTAGCAAACGACTATTGAGCTAAGTTAGCCTAAGTTAGCACTAGCTCACGTTGAGTCCATTTTATAAACAATCGTTATTGTCTTACTTTGTTTTTAAAAGTACATTTGCCCAACACTTTGGATTAGACACAAATGCTACTAATATGTCTCTGAATCCGGTCAAATGTGTTTCTAAATCTCCTTACCCACTCGCCTGTTCGCACAAAAATACAAATTTGGTGCTGATTTTTTTTAACAAATGCAATTGGTCGACCAGCCGTTGTGATACCTTTCAGTATCAGACGCTGCTATTGGCTGATTCGGTCACTTCTACATTGTGCAGCGAATCACAGACTAGCTACATGGTGCAGCTTTATTTGACTTTACAACTTGCGTACAGACAAACTCGAGGAAGTTGTGTAGTTATTTAATTTAAAAGTAATAATATGGTTAGCTAATTGATTAAGTATATCGCTACCCAGCCACATCTTTGGCTAATCAAGAAAAGTCGGGGTAAGTTTGGGCATATCTGATCGTTCTGTTGTTTCCTGGCGACAAGCATCCAGCGTTACTTTTGATGAGACGTGCAGCTTTAACACTGCAGCCCTCTAGTGCATCTAAACTACCCGAGGCACACGAATGAGTAGATATTTACAGATAATAATTTACCGTAAGTTTATGTCTTTGTGTGTCTTTGCAAGACCTAACGATATAATCGATTATCTGAACCTGAATTAAAGGCTTTGGCAAACCATTGACTTTGAAGGGTCACTAACACCATCAGACTGAATCAAATGAAAGATATAAATATAACTTGATTCATCCCTCTTACTTAATCTAACGTTATTAAAACACAAGATTTGCCATTTTTTCTGTCAGCTATGAAAACAAATATTCTTGATTATATGTTTAGAAAAGCCTAACTGCAGTGCTTTCTTCCAGCTTTGATTTCCTCCAGTGCTGGCGCATCAACCAAGTCAGCAGAAAGTTTGGAGCCTCGCGCTGATCGCTTAAAAAGACCTTCCAATGTCTTTGTTGGAGGATATCTTGCATGTACTGCGCATGGTCCTGGAGTATTTTGGAGCTCCTCCAGAAATGGTGAGTCTAAAGAATATTCTTTCTAAAGTATTAACTGTAGCACTGCTTCTATCCGTATTGTCCTACATTCTACATCTGAATATTTTTGTGTCTTGATGTAGTTGGTTCCCGTGTGGGACTGTGAGCTGTGTGGTCAGTATCGCAGCATTGTGAGGATGATCGGGACAAATCTTCCGCTGCAGCCACCTACAAGGGTCCACTTTCAGGTATTTGCTGCTGTAGAAAAATGTCAGATTAAAATTTAGGAACATTTGATATAATTATCTTTTCAGATTCCACTCATCTCCCATAAGCCTCAGGGTTATGTGGATGTCTCTGTGGATACTCCCACCATCCCCTCATTTGCTGACATTTTGTGGGTCTGTGAGGATGAAGGGAACAGCTCTACAAGAACCAGGTGTGTGCTTTTGTCTATGCCTAGTCTACAAATAAAAAAAAAAATTAAATAAATGCATTATATGGCACAGTCACATGATGTTTTATCTAAATTTTGTTGCAGGAACCATTTGCTATTTAATATGCACAATACAGTAATAAACAGGAATGTATCTACAGTCCAGAGACCAAAGCTACATCAAAATCAAAGAGGTTTCAGTTCTATGAAACCACCTCCTGACCCAGACGCCTTAAAGAAGATCTCTGCGCTGGAGACTGAGCTTCTCAAACTTCGAGCTCAAATCGCCCTGATAGTTACTGCGCCTCCTGCTCCAGGTACATGAATGTATAACAATATTTTACTAAAGGGATAAAAGTATCAAAAGGTCCTAATGCTTATGCTGTTGCTGCTGTATGATTTTTTTCTACATGGACCATGATCATTTTGTCTATTTCAAGACAGCCAACATGAACAAACTATTGTTATACATTTCTTTGTGCAAGATCTTTAAAATTAAAAACATGATGTCTTTTTTCCCGTTAGATCTTGAATGTGCTCCTATGATGTCCCCTCCAGCCTTGACGTCCACACCTCTTCGTCCTCCTGCTCCACTGCCTCCACCCCCTCCTCCTCCACCACCCTCCTGTCCCAGCACCAGTGCTCCACTCCAGTCTGTTTCAGAGCTCATCAAAGCTTGCAAACAAAACCATGACAACAATCCACAAAAGGATCATACAGTGATGGAGGGGAGAGGACTGCCTTCCATGCTGGATGTTCTCAAAGACTTGAATCAAGTTAAACTACGCTCAGTGGAGAGGTAAGATTGAGGACACTTTTCTTCTGGCCCAATAACAAAGTACAACAAAGTACATTAATAGGAAAAACTGGCTTGTGCCCCCATCTGAGAGTATGACACCACATTTTAGATGAAAGAAGGTTATGTTGGCTAAAAAAAATCCAAACTGGTATGATTTTTCGAGAACAGAGCAAGCAGATATCATTTTTTTATGCCTGAGTCATTGTAAGGCTAAGCATTAAATTAAACTTTTGGTGGGTTCTTGTGTATTTGCATCTTACAGATGTTAGCCTACAAATTCATGAAATGCATTATTTTGCCAGAGATTCTCTACTTTTTCTAAATGACTTTAGACATTCTATAGAAGTTAAGTATGATTCATTTCCTACTTTGCCTGGCCATTTCAGGCATTCTATAGGCCTGATTATCAACTTGGAGCCTATAGGCTATTTATCTCAAATCTTATCGTATTGGACGGGACTGTTTAAACAAAATAACCAAAAAAGTATCAGTATTTCTTAAAAACAAGTTTTTGCATGATTAAACTGCTCCCATTGACTGTCTGTGTACTAAGGTAACCAGCATGAAATGTAGATACAACATGCATCAATACTCACTACAATATTACAGATACTGATGTTTATTAGCAAGTTACTTTTATTTCTGAAACACTGAAGCACTTTCTCTGATAGATCACCAGGGGGCACTCCAGTCAGGAAGAGACGCAGTAGAGTGGGGGTAGCTTTGCACAGTGACCCCGCAGCTCTCATAGCTGACGCGTTAAAGAAGAAATTTGCCCACCATCACCATAATAATTCCTCAGACAAAGAAAATTCACGGGAGCTATCGCCTTTTAGCAGTCCAGAGACACCCAAGGTTTGCACACATTTCCCATTGTTTGTAAATTTACAAACATTTACTTATTTTTCTGATTATTACAAAATATTACTAACTCTTTCTACAGTTTATTCAGCACCGACGGAGCCAAGGCCGACGTTACATGTAATTGATTTTCAAAAAGCCACTTTTCTCCTCAAAGCGCAAAACTTGCAGGTACTCCTCAACTACCGCTTCAGATATTCTTCACACTGGCTTCCACCAACTACTGACAACTTTGTTTCTGTGTCTACTTCTGTAAATGTTTCACATTTCTAATTTAATTGTAATTGTTATTGTTGTTGTTGTGTAATTGTTTAAAAGAAGAGAATGCATAATGTATAATTCAAGAGGTGCAGCTTGTATTTTCCTTAACATTTCTGATCACAAGAAAGAGAGGTCATTTGTTTTATCTATGCAACTGCTGTATTCATTTTGTCTTGATTAAACAGCACAGATGTTTACAACATACCAGCGTAATGTCACAATTTTTATTTATTTTTTTGACGTATTATCAGTCAGGTTTAGTAAAGGTTGCTTCTACTTATGATTTGAAGTATGATAGTCAAAATGCAGCTTGTGAAGCACTGCATATTCTCATTCGAGTAATACACGACTGTTAATATGACTGTACCTTTCCTACACCAAGCGCATACGGCACATCCAAAAGGCAAATCTGTTAACCACCCTGCATGTCTTTTAAACCAAAGGGTTTATACATTAATAATATACATGCGTTTCAACAGCGTCATTCAACCCTTTGTATCGGTCCCAGTATGTATGTAGTAGCTTGTAGACTACACGTGTGTAACACTGACCTACATTTACAAAAACACAATTTAAAGCCACCAAAAATGTTTTTAATGTGGCATTATGTTCAAATAAATAGAATCTTGAGATTTCAACTCTCCCATAGCACCTTTCCTCCACGTATCTTCCCAAAAATACAACAAATGTCCTCTTATTTTAACCAGATAGAAGAAACGTTAAGAGCGCTGCACTATGATTGGTCAAGACCTGAAAAGTCCCGTGCAGTGATTGGTCAACTCGCCTCTAGTCCCTCCCCAGCGGTGCTACAACCAGCCCCTCCCCTCTCCTCACTCTGCGGCTCACAACAGCGTACACACGGCACCGTGCGTGGGGACAGCCTGCTCCAAGTTCATGTCGCCTTTTGCACTGCTACTATCAACGATTACAATAAAGACGAGCGCATTGACAAAACGAAGGGCACCAAATAGGGTTAAACAGACCGACATGATAGCTTCACCTTCTTGCCCTGCTGCAGCGGACACTGTGAGAATCTGCTTTGGATATATTCATTTGTTTATATGGGCAGCCGCGATGGTTAAATGTCCTGTTTAATTGTCGAGGTAGGTACACATAACAGTTACCATACTCATCTCATTTAGTAGACTAGCTAGTTTTGGTTAGGCCTGGCCTAACCTTTAAAACCAAATTGATGCCTAATCTAATGTCCATAACATACTTTCCCATAGTTGTAAAATGGATGTAAGCTATGGGATGTTGTATAGTTGTGTGATCATAGTGTTATTCATATCGCTCCTAAGCATCAGTTGTAAGGCGATATCATCACGTTAGTCCATAATATTGCTGCAGTGATATGCTGGGGGTTGTCATTGCAGTGTATTGACAGCTTTACGGCAGTGACCTGCATCATCGGGCTGCACTTTGTGGTGATGTGAGAGCTGGGACATGACTGATATGAAGGGAGTAATTAAGACAACTAAATTAATATTTTCATGCATTAAAACTATTACATTGGTTTAGCTGTATTATCGTTTTTAGTTTTGCTACACCACAATTTCAAAAGGAGATTATGCATACATAATAATCATAGTAAAAGGGCCCATGCCTCCTAAACGTTTTGTGTGATTGGTCAGTGATTAATTTAACGTGATGGCAATGTAGACCTATTATATTTATTATAAGTAAGACTACTACTGCTATGTCAATGAAAGTTAACCACAAATGTACAACTGACATATTTATTTTGTTAATGACACTGAAATGAGCCTTGATGTACATAGTGGCCTACCTCCAGATTGGGCCTAGCAGAGGCACACTGCTGCTGCTGGGTTTGTTTCCATCCACCCGCTTCCTTCCCCTCTCTAAACAAAGCACAACATTCAATGCTTGAAAGTTTGTGGTTACCTTCCTCCCGGGGTAAAACTGAAGATTAATTTAATGTTGGTTTTTTTTGTTTTGTTGTTGTTGTTGTTGTTGTTTTAATCACATAAAGATGACGTTCTGTTCATTTAGCACAGTGCACCATCTCACCCCTCTCTGTAGCCCACTGTTACACTGATGTGGGGTCATTGTAGCCATTACAGGTCATTATAAATAGTTGACCTCAATAAGGGGTTGTTTAGAGATGTGTCAGTCTGAATCAATTTATCTCCCATGTGGTTATTTATAGGTAAATGTATGAAAAGCACAAATAGTAGAAGTTGATTAACTAACTGGTATTTTAAGAGGCAATACAAGACTGTATTTTGTGGGCTACTTTGTTACATTACACTGTCCAGAACAGAATTTCAATCTTAAGTAACACCAAAGAGACTACCTTGACCTCAAATAAAAATACTTGATAATATAATATAAAAGGTTCAGCTATGCCAGTGCACTGCAGATGAGTAATATAAAGGCCACTTTAAGTTTGTGTTGCCATATTAATGCAGATAGTGGGTAAAGTTGAAACAAGATCACCTTTTAGAGGGCAAACCTCTGAAGGGGCATAAGGACAAGCCATGTGGGACTCTGTGATTAATATGCAAATCTTAGCTACTTGAGGCCCATGCACTGCCAGTGACCCACTTTTCAAATCTACTGAGGAGATCTGTCACTTGCCGATCAGCAGATACTGTTAATCCTAAAAGTCAAAATTCAAAAAGTCACACAGAATAGTTGAACAAATTAAACATCTTTTAAAATAAAATTATAGATTTGCATCAAACTATTAGTTTAACATTTGATAAGAACGATTCTCAGATATCATACTGACCGTGCATGTCATTTGGATAATGCAGCCATATGTTGTTTAACAGACTTCTTGGTACAGCACTTTTTGATCATAGCCTCCTTTCACAATAGATTAAACCAGTCTGGTATTTTATGTACAAAACAGAGCCGATAAGAATAAAACATTGTACAATAGTTCTATTTTTTGCACATATTACTCATTTTTGAGTGTTAGAAAATCTATAAAAAGCAGTGCGATGTCACTTCATTGTCAGAAGGATGAGTGCATGTGAAGCTGTCCACAGGGTCACTGTGACTTTTAGCGCGGTGTCTCTCTCCCTGCGCACACCACTGATGCTCTTTTGATA
>KN481085.1:1164-32833 GCA_000787095.1 Periophthalmodon schlosseri
GAAGCAATTTGAGCAAAAATCATTAGAAACACCTCCTCCTGTTTTGTTTCATTCACACATGTTTGAGTAACACTTTATTATTAGTCTATCTACATCTCCAAAGCTCAAAATGCTCTGTTCCACCTTGTGATGTCACAAAGCAGTAGTTTTCAAGGTAACAGCCAACCTTTTACCTTTTGTTCAGTAGAGATGGGCAATTCCGGGCTGAAATGATCCAAATGATTCTAGTGAAAGTGTATGGAGTTTAAAAACACAGTGGACCACTTCCTGTATTGCCACATGACATCACAAGGTGGAACAGAGCATTTTGAGCTTTGGAGATGTAGATAGACTAATAATAAAGTGTTACTCAAACATGTGTGAATGAAACAAAACACAACTCCAGGTGTGTTTGTGATGAGGAAACATTATGACATAGATCAGAAATTAGTGTAATGTGGGCCCTTTTTGCAAGGTAGACCCATTAAAAAGCCGGAGTAATGCACATTTATGTACCAGTGCTTTTTAGCGTAGTCCCGGTCACAACAAAAGAAAGAATGCAGAGGACTGGAGCTGGTCTGGTCCGTGCGTTGCGTTGATTTGTCAGTACCTGTTGGCTGGGCTGCAGACACATACCTGCTCTGTGAGGCGTGTTGTGCAAATAGTGGTACAGGGGGATGCTCCGTCCTCACATACCTCCAACATACCTTCATACAATTATGTCACAGGCACCTACTGTACACAGGCTCGTACACGCACCCGCTCACATGCGAGCTCTGCCGTCAGCTGGAACGAATGGATTGGGGAGACCACTGTCAGCCTCATATGAGTGGAAAGGTTTTTAAAAATGTTAAAGAAGACATATTGTTTTTGTCTGCTGTGTAGTTATAATCTATGACACCCGTGATCACTGTCTTATTTTCTGGAGATTTTAAAGGGCCCATATTACGCTATTTTCTGATCTATGTTTTAATGTTGTTTCCTCATCACAGACATACCAACAAATTTAACTTTGGCTTTACCATGTATGAATGAAACAAAACACAACTCCAGGTATGTTTATACTGGACTGGATCCGTTCATGTTTACATTATAACATGACTTAAAGCTTGCAAGAGTCAATTTTACATAATATAGGACCTTTAAATCGTAATATTGATCTAAAATGACTTAAAGTGGAGCTAAACGCATTCACTATTTTGCTGCTAAACTGTGTATATGGTGTTTGAATAGCATTATCTACTGTTCATAGTCATGTTTTGGGCAACTTTAGTGCAAACTAGGTACATTTGCAGTTTTTTGTTCAAAAACGCCAAAATCTAAGTGTGTGCCGGCTTCAGTGGCCTCTGCAATTTCAAGTAGTTGGTGACATCACACAAGACTGCCCTGATTACAAACACCTGGCTGCAGGGGCGGAGTTTGGAGTGCGGATACCTGTTAGACCAAACACACTATTTCTTACACCTGTAGACTCGCCCCTCCTCCCCTCTCACTCTCTTGTTTAGTCCTCTAGACACCACCCTCCTCCTCACTCTCCCTTTTAGTCCTCCAGACCTCCCCCTCCTCCCCCTTCACTCTCTTCTTTAGTTCACAGGTACTGCCCAGTTTAGCAGCTCTATCTGAAGTATGGTTGTGGGCGGGATGTTGCAGAGCCCATCACTGCGCATCACTGCAGACGTCATCACAACAAAGCCCCGTGTGCTGTGGGCCCCTCCTGTGGATAGCTGCAGATCACGCTAGCGAGCAGGAGACAGCTCTTTTCATCGGTGCCAAAATGACGACATGACCCTGCCGAATCCTACTAGTATCACTGATTAAGAAAACAGAATTGGAGAACGCAGTAAACACAGAGCAGTGGGTGTGTACCGAGGGCAGTGAAAACGGGTAGATTGCCAATAAATGATGTGAAGAAATAGCACGTAGACATGGCAGTTGGCGTGTTTTTCTTTTTTGCCAGATGCCCTCCTTGACGCAAGCGGGAACATCACTGGTACTGCAGGGAATACGGCAGAAATGGTGTTTTGTGGGGGGAATTCCCAGCCTTGTGTGCTGCTGTAAAAGAGCGCTTTGATCGTTTCACTACTTTTCCCAAATGAAAGGACTTAGCCTCTACAAAAAGTTTCTTGAATACGTAATAGAGTTCACATGTATCTGTGCTTGTAACAGGACCATGAACTGCAGGCCAAACCTGCGTCACTCGTTGTCGTTTGAGCTGAATACGTGGCTTTTGGTGCTCCACTGATCCATGCATAAAAACATACAACTTTTAAAACAGAGAAAAAGCAATAGACTGTATATATAAAGGGACATAGCTACCCAGGTAGCAACCGTGTTCCAAATAGGAAGTGATCATGGTCGACTCAAAAATCACTTTACATTGAAAAACTGTGGCCCCTCTCTCTGTAACTGCTGCAGCGAGCCTCATCATTTTCATCTTAATATGTTTGTATTAATCCGCTCTACGTGATCCTGGTGTTTTTATTTCACTATTTTGTCCATAAATCAAGATATGAACATTAAAAACAGGCAAATCAGGCGCCTTCTTTCCCCGAGGTCGCTCCCGCTAGCGTTAGCAACAGGTTTGATTGACAGCGTCGCTAAGCTAAACCAGTGGTGCGGGCAGGAAGGGGCGTTACCTTCAACAGCCTCGCTCCAGATTGGCTCTTTGGTTGCTATGATCTTCTGTATTAAAACATGAGCATTACAGTGTATTTACAAAGCCATACTTCCCACCTGCTTAAGTCTTTTTTAATTTATTTTATTTCATTCATAAAATATAAAAAGACATCAACAGTGCTGTAAATATAAATATACAAGGAGCAGAACAAAGAGTAATCTTGTTGTTGTTATCTGCCACCTTTTCCAGACAATACTTAAACACTGATAGTAACTGTGACAGCCCACAATATATCAAATCATGATCACAATATTTCACTTATTGTTAAATCCTTACCTGGCAACTTGGATGAAACAGACCGTCTGAAGGTGTAAAGCAGAGGCACGTTTGTAAAAGATAATACAGGGTTGCGAATGACAACACCCATGACTAAATAAATGCTGCACAGATTGGTTTTATGGTGTAGTGTGATGGTGTTATCCGAGGCCGGTGCTCCCGGTTCATTCTTGCCCTGGGTGGATGCCGATCGCCCACACACTTGTAATTTAGTGAACGTGATGAAACCAAAGTATTCACCGTGAGTCACCGCAGTCAGCAGGTCACAGCCCATAGTTATGTGAGGAGCGCACCAAGGTCATGCCCTCTGACGGAGAGGTTTCCCAGTCTGCTACCCGCGCCGCAGCAGCTTAAGGGGGTTGTATTCGCGATATTACGTCATTTGAACGTTTCCGATGGAGGGCAGGGGCTTGTGTAACTCCATGGGGGATTCGGGGTCTTTAAAAAAAAAAAAAAGTTAATACTTACATTTTTTTAAATAGGAATTCGATACACAAATTTGCCGTATTAAAGGCCCGGTACCTGATGTTTTCCCCCATGTATTTGAGCAAAATGTGTCTTGCCTCTGTACAGATATACTGTATAAGCAGCTTTTGAGATAGCGGTTAGCATGCTAGTTGTTGTGGTGATAGCAAAACTCCGCTGGCATCTGAAAGTTGTGAAAAACGCTTTTAAACTCATCGCTGTGAATAATTAGAATGTTCTGAATGCTTAAGGTAAGGGAGGAAAAAATTTGGACCGCTGCAAAACGTTTAAAATGAACTAGTTCTGTTTTTCATGTTTTTAAGACTGTAACCTTGGCTTTTAAGTCCATTTTTAAAACTACACTGGAATATTTCTTTCACCTTTTTTTTTCCCATGGGAGTTGGCACCGAAATTCCAGAAATATTCACCATAAACCAGGACAAACCAGCTGAAGGCAAGATCTAGCTAAGAACCCTGACCTGTCCTTCACTTCACTGTTAAACTATGAGCCCTTGTCTCTCGATGTCACGTGAAGACAATTATCCGTGTTTAGACCTTCTGATACTCCCTGGCAGTTGTGTGGGTTCTGAAGGCGCTCGCTTGGATCTCCCTGGGCTTAGACAGGCTTTCATGTGCTGGAGAAGGCAGACACCTCCACCCGGGTCCGCTGTTCCGACTTGTTGGCGTAATTGTCTGTAACGCACGCAGCTCCAGAAAACCCCCGGCTCCGCTTTACTGTGGCGAGGAGTGCTCTGGGAGGAGGTTAGCTTATGAACGTAATTGCTATAGATAATTCGCGGCTGATGTCACCAGCATTCCCCCGGGGGTGTGATGCTAACTGTAGGCACTGCTCCGTCTGAAGCTGTATGACTCAAGGTAGACTTTAATCTGAGCTTTGTTTTAACACAGTCTAGCCAGAAAGAGATGACCTACTTGGAACTACAACAGATGAGCTGATTTGTGCTGTTAAACAAGTCCCTCTCAAATAACATTACAGTCACAAGCTAGTTAGCATTAGCCAACAGTTTTTCAGTTAGTCACCACGAACGCTTTTGTATTCATGTAGCGTTTTCAGACTATCTTAAAACCTCTTGTCTGTGCTTGCTTATGTGTGCTTGTGTCACCATGGTATTTGCAGAACATTCCACCATAGACATACACGTAGAACACCCCCAGCATGATGTCACTGCAAATATCAAGCCAAAATTGACCTGGAGGAGAGGTACGGTACAATTTCCTGTTTAACTGTCATATTTGCAGACCTGGTTTATGGTTAGCAAACGATTTTTTTTTTTCTCACAGCACAGATATATTACATAAGCAGCTCTTGAGGTCAAAATAAGTCAGCTGTGTGCTGTCTGCATCTAATTATAAAGTGTTTTATTCTGGAAGTGCCCTGTTAGCATGCTAGTTGTTGTTAGCTTTACTGTGACTCTGCAAAACAACACTCTGGTCTCTGAAAGTTGTGTAAAGCGCTTATAAACTCATGGCAGTGAATAATCAGGATGTTCGTAATACATAAGGTAAGGAAGGAATAACTGCAGCTTTAAGACAGTAAAAATCCGGTACAGCGCCTTTAAGCTGATTTTAGCCATAAATTTCTTATTTTGGTTGCCAGTTTCAGTGCTCAAATCCAGTTGGTTTAAACATATAAGGACTCAGATCACCGTGATCTGAAACGTCACTCCCTCCCAGTGCTAGTGCAGCCTCTGCAGCTCAGTGAGTGAATTCTGGAGGTTCTGAGTTTTCACATGAGGCCTGTCCATATACTATATACATAGAATGAGACAAACGGGTGTGTCCTCTATCTGCAGGTTAAGGCTCTGGTGATTTATGCAATTACAGGTCCCATTTTACACCATTTTCTGATCTATGTTATAATGTTTCCTCCTCAAAAACATACCTGGAGTTGCGTTTTGTTTCATACACACATGTTTAACACACAAACCCTGCTTATTTAGGCTGAGTTCTTCTCTCAAACACATGTCATGTGGTAATACAGGAAGTGCTCCACTGTGTTTGTAAACTCTATACACCTTCATTAGAATCATTTGGATAACTTCAGCCCTGGAACTGCCAATCTCTGCTGAACAAAAGGTAAAAGGTAACTGTTGTAACATGAAAACTACTGCTTCATGACATCACAAAGTGGAACAGAGCATTTTGAGCTTTGGAGATGTAGATAGACTAATAATAAAGGGCTACTCAAACATGTTTGAATGAAACAAAACACAACTCCAGGTATGTTTTTGATGAGGTAACACCATTATAACACGGTTTAAAGCTCACAAGAGTCAATTTTGCGTAATATAGGACCTTTAAATATGATAATATCGGTCTGTTGTAGTGACAGGACTTTCAGCTCTTTTATGGAATCCAAATCTTCTGGATCCGTTCATGTCAAAAAGCTGTTCTTTTTATATTTATTTATATGACAGAAGCCAGTGTGAGAACTCATTTTAACAATAAACTAATCACAGGGAAATGACCGAGGCTCAGATGTGTTTAAATGGTTCAAACTGAGATACAAACACTTGAAATGATGCAGGATTTAAATAAAACTTTGCCCTACAATAATAATAACCAGCTTGTGACGCTCGGGCCTAATTAAAAAACAATGCCAAATATGTTTTTTTGTGCACAAAGCTCTCACTCATGTCGCTTGCTCTGCTTTTGTGCTGATTCTTGTGGTTCAGCGTAATTTAGAGAAAAAGTTTCAGTTCTTTGAGAGATCCGGTTCCAAAAGGGCCGACTCGTTCATGAGCGTCGCATCTCTAGTGTGTTGATAATATTACATCCCATAATGATCTTTATATTTAGCGGCAGAGTTGGTCCTGAGAGCGTCAGTGTGCCGGCGTTCCCATCAGCACCTTATCATGAGCGGGCTTTATTTGCGTCTGGGATTACAGGAGAACAAAGGTCACCGTAAGACTTTGGGAAAAGCCTCCTCACAGCCTGAGTCCAGCCCTGGTTCCGGCCTGTGTCGCGCTGTTAGCTCCGCCCCCTGCCCCGCCCCCCGCGCCTCTTTTGTGGCTGCCCTCGGGAGGCTATGTGCGGACCCGGGGTGCACTATAGCCGTCAGCACCCGCCCCGCGTGTAATTAGCGCAGGGGTCAAGGGTCACGGCGGGATTTAAGATGGAGATCCACTGGTCAGTCAACAAGAGCGGGGCCCGGCTCCCCCCGGAGAGGTGAGACGGAGACCCCGCCGCTGACAGATCCGTGCCCACACAGACGCAGCGGGGCTGGGGCCGTATCTAAGGCCGACTCAGGTGCAAACACAACACAGCACAAACATAAACATACACGCTGTCTGTCCTCACAGAGCCGGAGGAGGACTGCAGAGAGCTGAGGCGACATCTGCCATTCACAAAGTAGCTCCACAGCCCCTCATCCATCCAAAGATCCCCCAAAAACCCCTAATAATAACTTGAAAATATTGAAAGGTTCTATATTACACAAAACTGACTCTTGTGAGCTTTAAGCCATGTTATAATGTTGTTACCTCCTCAAAAACATATCTGGAGTTGTGTTTTTGCATTCACATATGTTTGAGTAACATTTTTTATTAGTCTGTCTACATCTCCAAAGCTCAAAATGCTCTGTTCCACCTTGTGATGTCATGTAGTGGTAGTATTCTGGTTAAGAGCGACATTTTACCTTTTGATCATTAGATATTAGCAGTTCCAGGACTGAAATTATCTAAATGATTCTAGTGAAGGTGTGTGGAGCACAGTGGAGCACTTCCTGTATTACCACATGACATCACAAGGTGGAACAGAGTATTTTCTGTTTGAGAGAAGAACTCAGCCTAAATATGCAGGGTTTGTGTGTTAAACATGTGTGAATGAAACGAAACACAACTCCAGGTCTGTTTGTGATGAGGAAACAACATTATATCATAGATCAGAAAATAGCGTGATATGGAGCCTTTAAATAGTTGTCAAGGGTAAAATCTCAAAAATGCATATAAAAAAATCAGACAACAAAAAAACCCAAAGCACTCCGTCTGTTTAGAAACGTTAAAAAGCTTCTCACCAATGCATTTTGGCTAACACAGCCTTCATCAGGTCGGCACAAACCCAGGTCAGAGGTGAGCACTCAGTTAAATAGGGTGGGGTCTCCATGGAACGACCACCGACATGAAAAGCAACATGAACACGTCAGAGCATAACTTTAGATGTGCACCACCGTTATATTTACACAATTTGTAAGATTATAAAAACAAATCTATAGACAACATACCCCCTAATAATAATTGACACTCTCACATCACAGCAAGAAGGTCCTGAGCTCTTCTGTGTGTTGTTTACATGTTTCCTCGTTGTCTGAAACACTGGAGGAACCAATGTTTAGTTCCACATTGTCATACCTGCCTAGTTAAGTGTTGTTAACTGTTGGTCACTCTGTTCAGGTTGCTATTTTTGGTATGCGTTAGTGATATTGACCTTATTGCACCCTGCACACTTTTGCCATAAAATGCTACAAAACCACGTTTTCTTTGTAGTGGCACTTCTGGTTAACTGGGAGTTTCATTTGTTTCAGCTGAGAATTTGGGAAAAGTTTTGCCGCTAAAATCCGATATAAAGTAGGTTAATTTGTGTAAAATGTTCATGTGACCAACAACTCAACGCTGCACTGATTCTCTGGAGGCTTTAAAACAGCTCTATAGTCCATACTGAACTTATTTGCTGTCAAGACCAGCAGCCCCAATATCAATAATACAACCCAAATGACGATGGCGGTTCCCATGGCAACTTCCAGAAAAAGGTGAATAAAAGTGTGTTTTTTCACTGTGTAAAACATTGCTACCTCCACTTCAAATATATATTGCAAATCCTAATTTATGCTGTTTTGTTTTCTGCTGCACTGTGGCACCCGAGCGCTGCTTTTCGCAGGTTACCCCAGCAGCACTGAAGAATGGGTCAAATACAAAGGACGCACTTTAAATGACACCGTTTATTCACTTTCTACACTTAATGGCGGCATCATACTGCTTTAGCCGCAGCTGCCCTGTGGCGTTCTGAGAGAGAGATGGCTGCCTATGGCCTCTTCAACCATCACCAATCACTCAGTCCTAGCTCTGACCAGTGAATGCAGTCTTCACCTACATTTGCTATGTATAAATGTGGTGTGTCGGTGATGATCAGAGAGGCCAGTGGCACAGATTGGCAGCGTTGCTTCAGTCAGTCTACCCCAGGGCAGCTGTGGCATCAGAAACAGAGGGTTATCGAGTGTCTACAGCAGCGTTCCAAGACGGGAATAAGACACAATTTCCACGCGATGAGAGACTGGGTCCACGAGAACGAGACAAGACAAGAGTTTGGCATGAGCTATAATAAATCAGTTGTGCCGTTCAGGTCACAAGTTTGGCGCCACGATTTTTGATTTATCTTTTTGTTTTCGCTGTTGTTCAGCCTCTGTTTTCATAGTGTGATGGAGAGCGCACTAGGAGAGGGCGTCCGTGGCTCTGGTATGTGTGTAAGTCCATTTTAATGTACAAGGTTAAGGCGAGACATTGGCGGCAGGATAACAAAGAGACACGATTATTTTAGGCTTGTATAAAAGGGAATTATGGAAAACCCTTTTATCAGTATCAGGTTACATTAAACAGGTCTATTTTTCCTGACAAAGATGAACAGCCTACTTTAGAGCAAACATGTAAAACGTAGCTAACTCCACTTCAAATATATACAGCAAATCCCTAACTGTTTCCAAGTGCTGCTTCAGACAAGATTTTGACATAATCTATAATAAATCAGTTGTGCCATTCAGGTCACAAGTTTGGCATCACGATTTTTGATTTATCTTTTTGTTCTCGCTGTTGATTTGCTGGAATTACAGCTTCTTAAGAGGTGTAACCCATTTTTTCTAATTTAAATGTAAACGCAGGGGGAGAAACATCTTCTGAGATATTTTTTCTTTATCTCGTAAGATCTTGCGACACGACGTGATGAAATAAAAGTCAAGATGTAATTTAAAGTCAAAGAGTCTGTACCTGATTTTTTTCCATGTGTTTGAGCAAAATGTGTCTTACCCCAGTACAGATATATTGTATAAGCAGCTCTTGAGGTCAAAATATGTCCGCTGTGCGCTGTCTGCAACTAATTTGAAAGCATTATATTGTCTGATAACTAGTAAGTGTGTGTTAGCATGCTAGTTATTGTGTATAATGGTTGGTATAAATAAAATAGTGAAAAGAGCGAGTAACATTGTCCATTCTCGACTCACTTGTGGGTCTGTATATTATCTGAGGGACATTTTCAAGCCTGGTGTTCTTTAGCTAAGCAAATGACAATATATCCCCCTCTTTACTGTTGGCGGGGATCAAATTGGTCAAAAATAGGGACATCTGGGACATTTCTTGTATAAAACTGGGACAAATCAATGGTTTTGGATAAATTTGCTGGGACAAGAGGCACAGGGCTCCAAACTGGGGCTGTTCCAGGTAAACGGGGACGTCTGGACACCCTAGCTTAACCGTCATGGCAAAGCTCCACTCTGCTCTCTGAAAGTTGTGAAAACCACTTACAAACTCATCATTTTGAATAATTAGGACGCTCAGAATGCATTAGGTAAGTGAGGAATAACTTTGGACCACTGCAAACCGTTTGAAATGAACTTTTTCACGTTTTTAAGACTGTACAAAACAGGTACAGCGTCTTTTATTATCCAGCCTGCGCGGAAATGAAAGCCTCCTCATTCATTCCATTTTAAACATTCATGATCTGTATTTTGTGATTCACCAGTCATCACTGGATTCCACCGTGGCGTATAAATCTGCTACTTCCAATAACTTCCCAATCTTCATTATATCATTTGGAATTGTGACACGTTTTCCAGATAATAAATTATTACCAAATAAATCTAGCGCTGTGTCTGACAGACGCAGTAACACAAGCAGTCATCAACACGTCTCATTGCTCTGTACTCGCTGGCGTTGGCAGAGCTTTATATCACAAATTCACTTATTGCAAAATTCCATTCGTGTCCAGGCAGTCGACTGTGAACAATCAGGCCTGTGTGAAACAATACAGTCTTGGGTGTGACGTAGGTCAGCTTCTATTTTCATTGTGTGGCGGAGAGCGCACTAGGAGAAAGCGTCCGAGGCTCTGGTATGTGCTTAAGTCCGTTTTAATGTGCAAGGTTAAGGCGAAACTTTGGCGGCAGGATAACAACGATAGAGAGTTTGACAAGATTATTTTAGGCTTGTATAAAATGCCACTATGAAAAACACATTTATCATTATCAGGTTAAATTAAACAGGTCTATTTTTCCTGACAAAGATGAACAGTTACCCTACTTGAGAGCAGTCATTCCCAACCTAGGGGTCATGACCCAAATTTGGGTCCCCAAAGACTCTCACGGGGTCCCCAGGGGTTCTTAAAAAACAAATTCAATCATTACTGTTTCATGACATCTTTATTAACCACAATAAGATTTTTTTTTCTCATAAGACAGTAGCTTCTCAGGCAAGAAAAGGACATTAACCTTGCCAATGTATTCACTTTTCAATAGCATGGGGGCGCTATGGAACAGATCAGTACGGTCTGAAAGTGTTTCCATTGTTGAAAGTGACCTGTAATGGGCTGATTTATGAATTTGAAGCGACATCAGAAGAACCTCCTCCTGGTAGGCCCCATCACGGAGCTTCGCGCTGGGCCTCGTTCGCACTTCAGCTGAGGAGCATACACACCTGCTGCTAACCTGCTCATCTTTTCTCATTTTCAAACTGTCACTAGTTAGGTCGACATAAAAGAGCTTTTGATCCGAGAGCGGTGCACTTGGGCCAGTGTGAACCCAACAGCCGCATTCTGATTTCCATTAAACGGAATTCCGCTCGTACTCTGGAGCGGGGCGAGCGTGGTGTGAAAGCGGCCGAACTTGGGCTGACCTACTTTCTTTACGCTTCCATGGTGAAAGTAAAAGTGTTTGGGTCATAGGCTGTAATGTATAGGTGCTACAGAGCTGTCTGTTTACAACCTGGGAAAACTGGATCAACTTAAATCAACGACACTCCTCCTGTCTCTGTCTGTGCCGGCGAGTCTTGGTCTGTCTGTGCCACCGCAGCACACACAGCCCTTACGGAACATTTAGTCACAGCTCAAAGAAAAGACCAACCCAAAGCACCAGGGAAGCGAGCGTGTGCATATTCATGGATCTGCCTCTTGAAGCCCATTGTCATGGAAATACGCTCTCGGTCAGCTGATGCTCTCTCACGTGGCTCATGGTGTTTGGGGTGAATGATGTGTGGTGAAAACAACCTTAGCCTCCACTCCACACACAAATTACAACATCTGATAGATAATGATCCTAGAGGCCCTGGATACTGTTCACCTGCCCACGCGATCCAGACATGAGTTTGTGACATCTGATAGATTGGTGGTAGAGTGACTGCGGGTGGTTTGGTTGTACACGTGTGCACAGGCCACAGCCTCCTGCCCCCCAGAGCAGCCTGTCCTGCTCAATCAGCTCTTGGTGAAAAGTGTGGTGGCACTGCAAACCAGAGTCCATCATTAAGACTGTTTACATAACAGGACAACACCCATTATTATAAGAGCCACATCCTGGGCCTGTGTCATTATGAAGACAGGAGTATTCAAGGGGCAGAGCTATTTGGACATACAGAAGAATTTATAAATGATTAAATGTCCTATATTATGCAAAAGCTGGTACCCCACGACTTCCATCCTCTCAGACACTTCCGGAGGTGTTCTCAGGCCCAAAGGGCACCCTCCCCGTGGGATATGCTTGGGGCACCTTCCCAGAAAGGTGTCCAGGAGCCATCCAGAAGGGAGTTCCCAGGCCATGTGAGTTCGACCGCTTGTATCCAGGTCATGTCCGTTTGGTTAAGATCCAGAGTTCTGTTTTGCTACAGCCCTGTGGCAGACTGGCAGGCTGCCTTCCTACACCAGTGTCCTCTTCAAGGATCACCAATCACAAAACCTCACTGACCCACCCACAGACACATAAAGTGCCTTCTCCACACAGCAGTAGAGGTTTTGATATGATTCAGATTCCATTCTTGTGCGGTAAACTCAACTACTTGTGTGTAGAATGCTCAAACTCAAATAGGACGTACAATACATTTAATACAATACATTTGAGGTTAAAAGTTAAGGCAACCAAAATGTAGAAGGAGAGGTTGGTGGGTTGTGTGATGGGCAGAGGGCTGCAGCTGAGCAGTGGGATCGTTTTGGTATTTATTTATCCACAACTGTCTGTTCTTGACCTCACTTTTCTATTTCTGTTTTGTGTTGCATTATTTTTGCTTTGTTAAGGGGTGTTTTAATTCTATGGGGTATTACCTGCTAACACGTAACATATTTAGATCACCATGTTACCTTTTACTGTTTTGAAAATGCTATATTCACCTGTTTTATAAGTTTCAGTTTCATTTTTGACGCTCTGAGTCTCTCCTCCCTTTGCTCTCCAAGTTGCTGTGTACAGTTTTGTATCATGTTTTTGTATATTTATGGAGAATTGTCGTGTTGCACATCGCATCAGGTTTGTGAAGTTGTAGTGTATTGTTTTGTATCCTGCTTTCTTATATTTATGTAAAAATGGCCGTGTAGGAGCATGGGTGACGTAGGCTCGCGGGCGGAGCATTGAACAGAATCTTACAGCTAACCATAAGGAGGGTTTGAATAAGGCTAGGGAGAGATCTCTAGATTACTCAAACGTGCATGGATGACATCTAAAACCTGATGAGGGAGCAACGTAACATGGTAGAAAGCTAAAAAAAAACCTTTAAATAAAAAAGAAACATTAGAACTATATGTAAAGGAAAGTCATTCTTTGCTCTATCATTTTTCTATTGTTTTTTAAAAAGAATTCCCAAAAAACCTAATCTACAATGATGACGACGATCCATTCAACCGAGCCCGACCTGTTAGCCATGCTCCCGTGCATTTCCTGTTTACTCCGAGCCCACTTCCTGTTGTGGTATAAACACGTGTGGATACTCTCTTGTCTCTCCTCAGTGTCGCCTCCACGATCCTATTGGCCGAGCCTCCGTAGGTCCATTCTTCTGAGGGGCACCACCGGCACTCGTTTGTTGGGCTCTCCGCTCCGGGCTCCGCATCCCTCTGTTTTTCTCTCCGGTGCTGGTTGGGCTGTTGCGGGGTGAGCGGCAGGTCAGCCCTATTAGCCTTTTTCACTGCTCGCGATCCGCTAAACAAAACATTTCATTCACAGAGTAGAGACGCATGCACACACTCGCACACAAGGCCGGCCGGCACGAATGACCACGCCGAGGCACCGACGCGGCTCACATCCGCTTTCATTACTTTAAGCATTTTTTTTAACCATTATGTCCTGGATTTTAAAGTGGAAATAAACTGAACTAAATCCGCTTTTTTGATATGAAACCCTGTACATGGTGTTTTAATAGCATTGTCTATTTTTCCTAGTAAAGTAGCTTTCTGGTCATAAACGCCTAAATCTAAATCTGCAATTTCGTGTAGTTGGTGACATCACGTATTACTAGCCTGATTACATCCAGGTGTTTGAAGTGCGGACACCTTTTAGACCAATCACACTGTTCCTTATATGTACACTCTCTTCTTTAGTCCTCCAGGTACTGCCCAGTTTAGCATTCCACATTTGAAATGTGGTTGTGGGCGGAGTTTAGGTGTTTAGTCACAATTTAAAGGAGCGCTGTGTAATTTTTCGGAGGCCACATGCTCGTCTCTATGGAGATGTTATTGCTTTGTCTAGAATAAGGCATTAAACATATCTATTGCCATGGAGACAAGCAGGTGACGCAGGTCAGATCTGTGGAGAGGGTTACTTGTTTACAGTAGGAATAAGTTTATTTTTTCCCCATAAAAACATCTTCAATTTAATAAATGCTAGATAGGTTTAATGAATAGTGCACTTGTAAGATAGCGTTTACGGCGACGTCAGCTCTCATTAGGCCCCAGTGGACAAGTTAAGCCGTTTTAGATGAATATTTCTATCTAATATGTCCAAATTATAAGATAATGATTCACAGGTGTCATACATTATAACTGTATATGTGAGCAAATGAGCAAAACCGTCACTAAATGTAAGAATTTCTGTGGGGAAATAAGGTAAATAATGAAACTCAGACCACTATGCACTGCTATGTCTGTGGCTAATAACAAAATATTTTATCTATCACAAATCTGGAAGAAAGAGCTGCATGCATTGCTACATAACTCTTTGGCATGAGAGTGCGTTGGCTGTGTAAATGTGGGCCACCCTGCTTCGTTTCGTTTATGTGAATACAAGCGCTGTGCCAAAGGGTTTGGGGGAGCTAGAACTCATTTGAGCCGCGGGTAACGGTTGATCTCTCCTTTGATCTGGTGCCGTTGCTTTAAAAATGACATATTATACATTGTTGTGGCTTTAATTGACTTTATGCAGCCTTCACGTGACATGGAGAAGATCCTTTGCATTGAAGTGGTAATTATGAGTGTGTTTTCTTCAAGTCTGTTTGTGGTCGCCGCAAAATGAAACCTGTCAAAATCACACTTTATCTTGACAAATATGGACAAAAACATTTTCTTCATTTAAGCTACTGCCAAGGTGAGAGGTCAAAGGTTATTTTCACCATGGCAACTTGGGTATCAAAATGATTTGTCAGTTTTCCAGGAGGAAATGTTCTCACTCCTATAGCACATAAAGGCAGCGTAAAAATTTAGGTCACCGTGGCATTAGTATTTAATGTTTTCTGACTTAAAATAATGTCTGCATTCGGAAAACACACTTTAAAAACTACACCTCTGTTTCCAGTGGAGTATTTAGGTGTCTGCTGTCAGTGGAAGTTGTACTTTTGACCCAACTTTTCAGGTGGGTCTCAGTCTGCTTGTTTGGTCCGGATCGGAGTTTGCCTTTATTGTCTTTATTCACATCACACCTGAAATAAAGTCTGGACTTCCAGGGGAGCCCAACTCCAGTCCGTTTTAATCGGACTAGGTGTCAATACGCCCTTAGATTGAGGTGTTTTTGCCCAGAAAGCTGCAAAGTTACCCAGTTTACACTAAAGTTGCTTTAAATGACTAGGAACTGCAGATAATGCCATTAAAACACCATATACACAGTTTAATAATGAAAACAATTTAATCAAGTGTTTAGTGTCCACTTTAATTACTACAGATACTACAGCTGTACCACATATCTAACAAGGAGTGAGACGACCATCTGCTGTCCCTGTCTGGGTTAGGTGACAGCGAACCTTCAGAACTGATAGAGAATATTCTGATTAGGGTCGACAGTTCAGTTTGTAGTGTTCGTCCTCTGATCCGAAGGTTGGCTGTTCGAATCCCATAAACAATTGACATAAACGTCATTGGTTGAGCGGTCAAATCCACTGACTCACAGGGTGGTGGTGCAATTTCAGCTCCCGACAACGAATGCTGTTGTTGTGTCCTTGGGCGAGACACTTAATCCACCTCTCCCCCATTGTCTGCCTACACTGGTGTGTGAATGTGTGTGTGAATGGGTGAGTGGTTCTTTGATGTAAAGTGCTTTGAGTGCATAGAAGGTGGAAAAGTGCTATATAAAAATGTGACCATTTACCATTAGGTCTTCTGTTATGATTTTGAACAACCAAAACATGTACCTAAGTCACTAAGGCCACTAGGAACAGCTTAAGTCTGCAATATCACACCACTGCAAGAGGGAAAACCATCTCATGGATTGGGACAATGCTAAGGTCAAAGGCACAGAAAGCAGCAAGTACCATTGTTGGCTCAGGGAGGCCACAGAGCTACGGAAACGTGCCCTCCTGACTGTAAATCGGGATGAGGGGGCGTACCAACTCTCTCACACCTGGGATACAGTTCTGAAGAAGTCAGACTGGAGATGGTGCAGTTGTTCTGTCGTCCTAGCGGCACTATTTGGTTAAAACAGCTGACAGACACTTCACCATAACGGGCTGGAGACTGTAGACAAAACTATCAAGGTATGAAACAAATAGAGATTTGTACATATGAATCTAAAGTATAAATATGATGGAGAATATGTTGTTACGTTTCTCCTCACCTTTTCCTACACCAGCTCCAGCCTCCCATGCGCACTGCCCTGGCCTCATCCAAGCTCGTGCTCACTAATGATTACCAGGGTTTGGTTAAAACTCATCTCTTTTCACTAACTTCTACAATGCTAGGAATGAATAAAGTAAGTTTGGACCGCCATAAACCGTTTAAAATGGACTAGTTTTATCTTTCACATTTTTAAGACAGTGAAAATCAGGTACAGCGGAGTGAGGCATTAATATGATTATCCTGTAAAGTGATAGTGAAAGCAAAGCATGATTTGAATTAGATCCTATCTTCTCTGTGAAAACAACTACATGGATACAACACCTACATACTTTCCTTAATTGTTCCATACTGATGCATACAATGTCACTAACTGATTGTCTACATCCATCAGTAAAACTCATTAAAGCCTGATGCATTGAGGCCCAGGCTGTTCTAGTGCACGTTAGCTAAAAGGCTAGATGACTGTTGTGGTGTTTTCTTGGAAAGACACTGATGAAGCTTTTGTGTATCCCAGAGAGCTTACATAACCCAACAACCCCAAGAGGACACGCAGAGTTCAGCTGAGCAGTGGTCCGATCAGGCCAGCTTCCATGCAGGCCAAGCCATGCCAGGAACATCTACAGAGAAGCAGGTCTCCAGGGTTTGTTGTGGTTTACAGAGCCAAGACAATGGACTACAGCCACAGAGAGAAACACTGTTAGTCATTTCATCATAGGTGAGGAGAAGGACAGCAGACAAGAGAGAAGACCTAGTACCTCCTCTGTGAGGCACGGGTCTGGTGAAAAGATAAGTCCATTTTCCACGGACACCCCAGCAGTTTAGAGCAGTTTTCAGGTCATTAGACATGTGTTATTCCGTGAACCCATGTGCCACCGTTGGTGTAACAGTCTGCAAGTAACTGCTCAAAGTACATGCTGAACCCGACCTACAGAGGTCAGTGGTTTGATCACAGCTTGGACCAGTACATACTGTCCCTTTGGAAAGACACTTCCTCTTCTTGCTCATGTATGAATGTGGTATGTCCCTCACCATATGCACATATGCAGTCAGACTCACAGGGAGTGCAGAAACAGTGTACATACATACTCTGCAAACATGTAAACATGAGGCTGGTGTTATATTGTGGATTAATCAGCTACATTCATGTTGCAGACAGTTGTCTTTTTGCACTGGTTTGTAAAGGTGTAACATGTGAACAGTAACTTGTTTATGTCCATAGATTAGATAAAAGTGCCAGAGCCATGTTTGGGCGCAGAAAGAGCATGTTGTTCTGATGTTGTTCTGATGTGAAGCCGAGCGAGAACAGGCTTGCCACTCTTTATGTGCTGTACATTAGCAGATGGATTTTGGCTGGAGCCCATACCGCAGCTCTCCGGGTGTGCAGCTATAGTGATGTGAAGTTTGGGGAAACGCCAGGTCTGATTAGGCCATGTCCCGCTGCTGTCATTAGCACACAGTGGACACACTGGGCTTAATGGGAGAGACACATTGCAGCTAATTGCCTCAATTTGGATGAAGCCCTGTGACAGCTCGCTGGTGAGGAAGGGCACACACAAGGTCAATTGTCCTGCGCCTGAATGCTAAACTCATCTCTGATGTGTTATGATTGAGCGAGTAGACACTAATGAACAAGGAGGGCTCATTATTTCAGGGTTCAGAGAGGACAGAAAGCACAAGGAGAATGCTTTTTGCTTCAGTGCGCCAGACTCCATGTGCAAAATCATATCACTTCAACTGTGGCCATTCCAGTGTCAGCCCATGTCATTTGGAAAATGGCCTGTTGATAAAGCGATTCATGGAGCTTCCTGACGTAAAACCATATGCAACTACCATTGTCATAGAAGACGGATTTGGTTTTCCTCACAAACTAACACAATCTCTAAGCAAATGTAACAGTAAAGTATATTGTGTAATTACTTTTAAAATATTATTTTTATGGTAAATAAATTGAATTGATTAAAAGTTGTTTAGAATAGCAAAAAGAATCCCATGTAACGAAAGAGGAACATACACACACTGTTCTGGTGTATGTGGGAGTCACCAGGGCCAGCCTGTCTGCAGGTCTGTCCATGACAGCACCATAGGACTGTTGGCTTTATGGGACCAGGAAACCCTTCCTGGACAACAGAAGTCTAAAGTGTTTTCTCCATGGAGGTGGTACGAAGCGAAGCTGCCCACGCGAGGTTCTTCCTTTCCAGGTTTACACTTCTTCCCATTACATTTTTGAGATACATTGGAATTATTTTATATTTTATATTTATTTTATATTGGAATTAATATCTTGCTACATCAATGTACTCAGATAAACTATACCAGACAGTGCCAAGGTGCACTGGTCTGTAGAAAAATGGCTGAAAGGAGCTCTATAAAATATAGGAGGCTCCTTCTTCACCATACAGATTCATCAGAGCAATTAGAGTAAGGAAAGGAGCATAGGGAGCATAGGACTTTGCTGACCTCATAATCCCTCAAAGGCAGATCTCTACACAAGTTAAGAATTACTTAATAGTGTAAAACTTTATTTAGTAAAACATTTCTGCATAAACTTTAGAGACAGTAGCTTTAGAGACACAATGTTGGGGCCTTTGACTCTGTGGGTTAGGTGATTCCCTTTGATAGGAGATGCCCAGTGGGTTTGGTGAAGGACTTTGACAGGAGGAGCCCTGTACATAGCTGCAGAGCTGCAGGCGTGTGAGGCGGGTTGGGAGCAGAGCTGCGTGTCTCTGTCCCAGACTCTGTGGAGACACTTGAACAAAGAGCGAGGAGAGCTCATGCAAACACTACACTAATGAAGAGTGTGAGACTGCAGCCCTCACAGTGTTAGTGGACACTCAAGCACACACTTTAGAAATATCAGGCTCAAAAATACTTTTACACAAATATACAAGTATATTATAGTTTTTTCATACTCTACACAAGTTCATATGAAGTGAGTGGGTGAGGGCTCATGGTGGGTATACAATTTGAAACATGAAACAAAATTCCATTTCTCTTTTAGCTGTAAGAAACCCTCATTTTTCCCTATAGACCAAACTATCACAGGTGAACATGATCTGTTTTAAAATGCAATCTACCATATTATGTAATATTAAGTGCAGAATGTTTTTTCTATACAACATTTATTTATATGTATTTATTTTTCATTATTAAAATGAATGCCTTAAGAACCAGTTGTGAATAAATGTAGGCCACAGTCCTCTGACATAAGTGGCCCAGAGTAGAGGTTTGGCCGTGGCCGAAACGTGCTCTCTCGTCCCCGTGCCCTGTGCCCTTTTCCACCCTGAACACCACTGGTGGCACACACAAGCGCTGAAGCTGCGAGCCAATCGCCTCTCCCCGTCTGTCCTGTCACCCTGCATCAGTGGGGTTAGAGGTCGCTGTGCCTCCCAATTAACGAGCTTCCCCTCTCCCCAAACTCCCACAATGCTCCGGGGTAGAGAAACGGCCGAGCGCAGAGACTCGGCCTGTGCGTTTCCTTCCCTCTCAGCTCTGACTCTAGCTGCGGCTCTGCTCCTTATCCCAGTCTGTGTCCAGATGCCTGTTTGACCAGGTTAGGACCGGAGTTTAGTACATGTGTGTTGTGTTGTTGAACTTGTGTGTGCCGGCTCATTCCTGGTGCTAACTGTTCACCCTTGTAATCAGATCATGCCTGCTGAAGGGTCAGGAACAAAGCAATGCAAATAGTCATTAAATGTGCAGCGCTGGGACAGGCGGTGTTTGGGGCAGAGGTCTTTCATGGCCTCTAATCGCTCCTGACAGCTCCTTCCAACAGATTCTGTGACAAACTTCTTGATTCAACTGAAGAGGATTTTTGAACTTTGCTTGCTCCTGCAGCCTTGGCTCCCGCTCTGTCAAACAATCCAAATCAATGACCCAATTGACCAGTGTCCCTTGTTGATAACCTCAATGAGCTCTATGTTGCTGCTCTTTGTGTCACAGGGCTAAATGCAGATTCTACTGTATGGTAATTAAACCCTCGTTTGCTTCATGGCTGTGAACACAAACAGAGCAGAGGGGAGGGGGCACATGCAGGTGCGGCCGAGGGGGCACTGCTGCTGAACTTTCCCACCACATGGCCCTGCGCCACCGCACACTCATTAGCTCATTACAATAATAAAAGCATTTTTTTGTTTTATTAAAAATCTCATTTATCTCCCACAAAAGGCACCTACTAACCTGATTGGTGCCCGTTATCTGAATATGCCTTTATAGAATGGAGCGTCTAATTGTGGCTGGGTGTCTAGCAGCTCTCCCTGTGTCTGCGCCGCTCTGTTTGTGAGCTAAAGAGCTCTGGCCTCTGGCATCACTGACCTAATGGGAACACAGCAGTGAGGAGCCCACAGGTGGGGCACAGCTCCGCTGGGCCCACTACAGCATTCACACAACTTTTTTTTTAAAATAACATTCTGTATACAGCTGACTGATACATAAAAATAAACCATCACCAGTGATGTGCCCAAGGAGCTGTGAGAGCTAGGAATTTTAAATACCAATTTCCTCCTTTCACAGTTTGAAAATCAGGGACCCCAGCTTTAATATGTACCTAAGTGATGCCTTAGTTCTGGTGGTATTATGGTCATACCGGCTGGTCAAAGCCTGATCTCGTCAGATCTCAGAAGATAAACAAGGTCAGCCCTGATTAGTACTTGGATGGGAGACCACAAGGAATATCAGGTGCCACAGTGAGGGGCCAGTGGTAAAACTGCCATTGTGTCCTGAATGACGCACTGTAAAGCTCTGGGTGTCTTGAAAGGCGCTGTATACATACAATGCATTATTTGAGTGACTGTGATGACATCACTATTTCTTCTTCTATTTCCCCCTCTCTTCCTTTTTTGGCAATTTGTTTTTTGGCACATTCCAACTTCTTAAGACTTTGATCAAAAATGACACTTTTTCTCTTTCCTGCTATTACTTTTCACATATGTCACCCTTATAGTTTTTGAATCATTCATTTAAATAGATTTTGATTTTCTATTGACCTCAATTGAATAGGGCCCCCAACTGGACGCCTTACACAGCACCTCTGCAGTATGTACAGTTAACCACAAGATGGAGCCAGAGTGTCTCGTACTAACACTTCTACAGGACATGGCTGTCCTGTCTCACTGTGACAGGGCCATGCGCCTCCTGCTGTGGGTCCCCAGGGCCCTTCATCCGCCCGGCCCCACATCCACAGGAAGAGGGCCAGACCTCCAATGTACCTCCAATGTACCTCCAACACGCTTCCAACACGCATCCAACACACCTCCGACACGCCTCCAACACACCTCCGACACGCCTCCAACGCGCCTCCAACGCACATCCAACACGCATCCAACACGTATCCAACACGCCTCCAACACGCCTCCAACACGCCTCCAACACGCCTCCAACACGCCTCCAACACGCCTCCAACACGCCTCCAACACGCCTCCAACACGCCTCCAACACGCCTCCAACACGCCTCCAACACGCCTCCAACACGCCTCCAACACGCCTCCAACACGCCTCCAACACGCCTCCAACACGCCTCCAACACGCCTCCAACACGCCTCCAACACGCCTCCAACACGCCTCCAACACGCCTCCAACACGCCTCCAACACGCCTCCAACACGCCTCCAACACGCCTCCAACACGCCTCCAACACGCCTCCAACACGCCTCCAACACGCCTCCAACACGCCTCCAACACGCCTCCAACACGCCTCCAACACGCCTCCAACACGCCTCCAACACGCCTCCAACACGCCTCCAACACGCCTCCAACACGCCTCCAACACGCCTCCAACACGCCTCCAACACGCCTCCAACACGCCTCCAACACGCCTCCAACACGCCTCCAACACGCCTCCAACACGCCTCCAACACGCCTCCAACACGCCTCCAACACGCCTCCAACACGCCTCCAACACGCCTCCAACACGCCTCCAACACGCCTCCAACACGCCTCCAACACGCCTCCAACACGCCTCCAACACGCCTCCAACACGCCTCCAACACACCTCCAACACGCATCCAACACGCATCCAACACACCTCCAACACACCTCCAACACCTGTCCAACACATCTCCAACACGTCTCCAACACGCGTCCAACACACCTCCAACATGCATTAAACACGCGTCCAACAAGTCTCCAAAATGCCTCCAACACGCCTCCTTTGCTCTCCGCGCCAAGTCGCTCCCCCTTCAGAGCCCTATCACAACACAATCAGCTGCATCCCACTAATGAAACCACTGCACATCACATCAGGTTTGTCAAGTTGCTGTGTACAGTTTTGTATCGTGTTTTTGTATATTTATGGAGAATTACATGTGGGAGCATGGGCGACGTAGGCTTGTGGGCGGGGCGTTGAACAGAATCTGTCAGCTAACAGTAAGGAGGGCTCAAACAGGGCCTGGGAGAGATCGCCAAACACAGCATGGAAGACATTTAAAATCTTGGATGATGGAACGACATTGTAACATGACAGAAAGCTAAACAACATTGTCACATAATATTGTCTCTTTAAATATTTGTTATTAGATTGAATAAGTGACACGCAAACACACAGTTCATTTGTCAAGATATTTATTTACACATTTAACTAGTGGCCATTATATGAAACAAAATCTTTACACTATTTACATTCACCTGTAAGGCATCATGAAAGAGCTGTACAATGACATCTAACATAAACACAAGAGAAGCTATAGCCATGTACATTATAGAGGGTCCTACTGAGGCCGGCCACAATCTGGAGTGCGCTAAGCATTGTGGGTAACAGGCCGGGGGTAGTACAGAGCAGGTATTGCACTTGAGGAGTGATAGTGAGACATTCGGATGTATATTTAGCATCACTCATGTACAGAGGTGGGTAGTACTCAGCTACATTTACTTGAGTAACTTTTTAATATACTTTTTGGAGTAGTTTTCAGACACCGTATTTTTATCCCAACTCGAGTATTGTACAGTGTAACAGTACTCTTACTTAAGTAAAAGTTGTGGCTCCTCTTCCCACTGTGACTAAGTCTACAACTGACAAACGCTTTACGTCGACGATATGAAATGATTTGAACATTTGTGTTTCTTGCAGCTCCTTCGGATATGATTTAGTTTGGCTCATTTTTGTGTCTGTACTTTCAAAATACCAGATTTTGTACGTTAATGTTTTGTCCTTCACATTACATAAAATCCCAGTTTTGTACGTTAATGTTTTGTCCTTCACATTACATTCACTTCAAATTACAAATCAGATGTTGCAAACGGACAGCGGCTTTTACTTGTGTGGCAGTTTACAAATACTTTACTCTTACTCGAGTAATTTCTTGGACCACTACTTTGTACTTCTACTTGAGTAATACGGGTACCACGGTATAATAACTACACCTTAATTAGCCTTAATGTAACTTTCTTTAGGCGGCTATGTCATCGGCATGATTCCATAGAAACAAAGTTAGAACAGAAACAGAAACAACATGGAGACAAGCAGTAGGCAGCTAAATAAAGAGTCAGGTTTGTGGAGATGCGAGCCCGGTCGTATTAAGGATACATGTTTTTCAATGCAACGAACACAACTAAAATGAAAAACCAAAACAAAACACATGCTTCTACATTTGTCTAATTTTTGTCTAAAAAGTTACCGTATTTTCCGGACTATATGTCGCACTTTTTTTCATAGTTTGGCCGGAGGTGCGACTTTATATGTGAAATATATGTTATTTTCTTCATTATTACGCATTTTTTGGCTGGTGCGACTTATACTCCGGTGCGTCTTGTACTCCAGTGCGACTTATACTCCGGAAAATACGGTACATAGTGTGGCTTTAATTCATAATGACTTAATTCTTAGTTTATTAACGCTTAGTAACTACTTAGTTAAGGGGTTAGCGTATAAAGAGTATAAAGTCGTTACTAAGCCTGAATCATTCTTAATAAAATATTCAGTCATCGTTCGTGCTCTGTTTAACTGTAGTTACTATGAAGTGGTACCAGTAATATTACTTTGTAGTACTGTTACTTAAGTACATTTTTGGCTCCTCTACCCACCTCTGCAGTTTAGAGAAGCAGAGAGCTGAAATACTGCCATAACAGGAGGACTGGGTTAATACTGCAGGAGAGAGTTCACGTAAACAACAGAATTCACATATTTCGTCAACAAGTTTCAAATCCTGTAGAAAGTCGTATGTTTGTCATGTGTTCAACGAGTTCGATGCTTTATAGGGATGGGACGAGATTATCAAACTACCACGAGACTGCGCGCGCCTGGGAAAACGAACTCGCGAGATTTTATCCTCCGTGTTTACGTTCGGCGCGGGCATGAAAGGGTTAAGCTTCGCTCAAACTCGGAAAAGTTACGTGTCTCTGAGCAGCCGTAGCTAAAGGACTCCTCCAAATAGAGACTTGTAGCTCACATATTCAGACAGAGAACACTTTAAACTCTGCTCCAGTTTTTATTTCGTAGTAATATCAGTGTTAAAAGGTCGCGAAATAACGTAACGAAACGAACGCGCGTCTAATTCACTCACAGACAGCGAGGCGTTTGCTGTGTTTTCCGCACTTAGACATCGTTTGAAAAAGATCCACAGAGATATTTAGGCCTTCTTCATTCATAACTTAGTTTAAAGTGGGAAAGAAGTAGTAGCGGGGGAGAGGGGGGAGGAGCCGGAGCGATAAACAGAACAGAGGAGCAGATCCAGGTTCAGTCTAATCTTTTAAAATAATAAAAATGAAGCATTTTACGTTTGTCATTTTTCTAAATCTGTCAAAACATAAACCCGTTCACACACAATAGATATTCAACATTAAACCACTTCAAAACCACGTGACCAAAATTGTGAATTGATCCGATTATTATTTCAAAATCTTGTGGACTCGTCGCGTGAGAATCTGATCTCGTCCCAGCCCTAACGCTTTACAACGCGAGTACGACAATGTAAAAACCTTTGTAAATGCTTCAAATGTTATGGCACTTTCAAAGAGAGAGAGTAGTTTTTTGGTATGAAATTTCACAAAGACGTTTTTAAAAGTGAAAATTAAAAACAGCTTCAAATTCTGCATAATATAAAAGTATAATTTAAAAAATGGTAGGAGTAGGCCCTTTGAGGTTAGTGATTAAATAAAGTATTTGTCACTTCAGTTCAAACTGTAATTAATATGTGCTCATTTTAATTGCGGTTCAAGTACATTTAAAGGGCCCATATTACACCATTTCCTGATCTATGTTATAATGTTGTTTCCTCGTCACAAACAGACCTGGAGTTGTCTGAGTTCTTCTCTCAAATTGAAAACACTCTGTTGCACCTCATGATGTCATACAAGGTGGAACAGAGCATTTTGAGCTTTGGAGACGTAGACAATGACATCACGAGGTGCAACAGCATTTTGAGCTTTGGAGACGTAGACAGACTAATAATAAAGAGTCACTCAAACATGTGTGAATGAAACAAAACGCAACTCCAGGTCTGTTTTTGAGGAGGTAACAACGTTATAAACTGGCTTAAACCTCACAAGAGCCAATTGTGCGTAATATAGGACCTTTAAAAATAATAATTCAGTAATTTAAGTTAAATTTCCGTAATTATTTCCGTATCTGTATCAGCAGCAATGTTTGTGAGATTCGTTTGTGCAGATGTGGGTTGCTAGTGTTGCCATGTGCGGAGTAGTTTGCCCTTAACATGGAGTTTGGCACTTTGCGATAATTAAATAATAAAAGTCCAAATCAGGTTAAAGACATTATTTTTGTAGAGCAAATGACTTGTGCTAAAGGTGCGTTATGCAACTTTTCTCGTGGAGGGTCTGCCGCCTGCTTGTTTCCATGGCGATGTTATTGCTTTGCCTGGAATGTTCCACACTCTGCTGAGGTGGGTTGCATTGCAGTTGCAGTTACCTCTACTTTGTACTTCTACTAGAGTAATATTATTTTGAAGTAACGTTACTCTTACTTGAGTACAATTTTTGGCTACTCTGACCACCTCTGACAGTACGACATTAAACTTATCTCCATGGTGACAAGCAGGTGACACTACCAGGCCAAGTTAAGAGCAGATCTGTGGAGAGACAAGCCCACTCACAGTAATAATGCATGTTTTCTGAGTAACAAACACCTGTAATTAAATAAGTGCAAGATGGATAGGTTTAAAGCCATACTGTGGAACATTCCAGGCAAAGCAATAACATCTCCATGGAGAAAAAGCCAGACAAACCCTCTACCAGAAAAGTTACATAATGAACTTTTAAGTAGTGAACTTAAAAAACAAATTTTCAGGACTCATTTTCAGGTTGTGATGAAATATTTCAATAAAGTTAAAGTTTAAAAAGTTAGTTAGTGTTGGGTAAATAGTTTTGTATTGATTTCCAATAGTTTGTCATTAAAGGGCCCATATTAGGCTCTTTTCTGATCTATGTTATAACGTTTCCTCATCACAAACAGACCTGGAGTTGTGTTTTGTTTCATTCACACATGTTTAACACACAAACCCTGCATATTTAGACTGAGTTCTTCTCAAACAGAAAACACTCTGTTCCACCTTGTGATGTCATGTGGTAATACAGGAAGCTCAACTGTAGTTTAAACTCCATACACCTTCACTAGAATCATTTAGATAATTTGTAGTCCTGAATCTCCACAGTTTGAAGCTACAGAGATAGTTTGAACCTTGCTAAAATTACTTTGCTTCTTGATGCACCAAAAGATATTGTCGTTATTCAAGTGAACAAAAGATAAAACAGAAATAGATTTTTTTTAAAAAAGGCAACAACTCAAACATGTGTGAATGAAACAAAACACAACTCCAGGTATGTTTTTGAGGAGGTAACAGCATTAGAACATGGTCAGTTTTGCGTAATATAGGACCTTTAACAGTTAATAAATGTGAAATGCTGCCGAAAATATGACAGTTGCCGTGGTGAACAAAGTGTATGGAGTTTGTACTTTTTGGACAAGTAGTTCATGAATCAAAAATAAAACATAAATTCTAAACGTAAACTAAAAACAATTGTAACAGATGAAAATGTGTTAAATTTCACCACAAATTAAGCAGTTGCGCAGTTTAAAGAGGGGGTACTTTACTTCTATGGGGTATTAACTGCTAACACATAACATATTTAGATCACCGTGTTTCCTTTTATTGTTTTGAAAATGCTATAATCGACTAAAACAAAACACTGACTTGTTTTCAGTTTAGTTTTTGGCGCTCCGAGTCCCCCCTCACTTTCCTCTTCATGCTAAGTCACTCCCCCTTCAGAGCCCTATCACAACACAATCAGCTGCATCCCGTTAAGTTGAAGTGTGTTGTTTTGTATCATGTTTTTGTATATTTATGGAGAATTGTCGTATGGGAGCATGGGTGATGTAGGCTTGTGGGCGGAGCATTGCACAGAATCTTAAAACTAACTGTAAGGAGGGTTCGAATAGGGCCCAGGAGAGATCGCTAAAATACTCAAACATGCGTGGATGACATCTACAACGTCTTCAGGCATGTTTTTGATGAAGGAACAAAAAAATAATAATTTGCACAATACCCCCTCTTTAAATATAATGGAATGAATCAATGTAAAATGACGTAGCAGCTGTATTACCATAAAACATTGTAGAAAGCAAAAAGCAAAGTTGAAATTGGAGACCACTTCTTCACCAAAGGCAAAACAACACTGCCCTCTGGTGGTTGCATTGAAAGTTGTACGTTTTAAAAAGAGTTTAAAGTTTGATTAAATTGTTAATAATATTAATAACCATAATGCATTGCCTTATTATAGAAAAACTACTGTGTTTTTTTTTTTTTTTTATTCTAAAAGTAGTAAAAGTCATGCTCCTCTGTTTTCTGCCCATAAAGTGCTCTGGAAAATGGACTCTAAAAATACTGACAGTTTGAAATTGTGTTCCTGTCAAAGTAAGGCTGGGTACCATTCAAAATATTTACAATGCTACTGCCATTTTTAAAGTATTGCTCATTTGATAGTAATTTCGAAAATCTAGACTGAAGCGTCCAATTTATTATACAAACTAATGTGTTTAAAGGTGCACTGTGTAACTTTTCTGGTGGAGCACATGTCACCTCCTTGTATCCCTGGAGCTTTGCCTAGAACATTGTGCAGAATAACACAATGAACAAATGAATAAACTTATAATCTCTCTGAAGTAGGTTACACCACCAGTCCAAGTTACAGGTCAGATCTGTGGAGAGGCGACCCCGCTCAAAGTAGGTGGATATGTTTTTCAACTGTAATTAGTGTTAGGGTTAGAAGTTAGTTTATTAAATTACTAGTTACTAAACTTGAATTAGGACTGTTAAAAGTATCAAAGATCAGATACTAATCGATACTAAAACTAATATCGAAACTAGATACTCATTTGAGCAAGTATCGATACTGCAAAAAAATCACATAAAAATTGCACAAATTATCACAAAAATTACAAGATTTAACATTTCCCGACTGATTTTAGTGTCAGTTTGAGCTTTATCAGAACTAGTACAGGATCTCATAGAAACATAAAGAACATGATATTATTTTGTGTATGAAAATTATATCCTATTGTTAAAAATTAGTGTTTTTTATCTTCATGGTGGTATTATAGTCAGTATCAAGTATTGAGTCAATTCCTTAGTATCAAAATAGAGTTTGGGATTTTAGTTTCGTGACAACACCAGCCATTCTTAGTAAGTATTATGAAGTGTGTAACATTTTTATTTAGTTTAATAAATTACTAATTAAAGAAACAAAGGTAGTATAATTTCTGGACTCGTCTCGTGAACCAAGTATTTAAAATTCGAATGGTACCCAGCCGTAGGTCAGACTCAGTTCTTATGTTTGCGAACCTGGACAGAAAAAGTTGAGAAGTTGTTGGTCTTAAACACTAACTCTACTGTTAAAGAGTCCAGCAGTGTGGTTTTTGAAATGTGTTTTTAAACGAGTCTAAATGATTATTGTTAAAAAGTTTCCAAGCTGCAGTCACAGTTTTGTTGTACTTCATTATGGGATTAGTAATACTACTTTGTACAAAATGGTGTTCTATAGAAGTTCATGGGTTTTTGCTGCAGATCACATTCTCTGCTTTCGTTTCAATACATTTACATGCACTTGAGCGGCACAGTTAGACGCCTGGACAGGTTGGCGGTTCAAGTCTTGCTCTCTCTGGTTCATATTGTTTTCGTGTCCTTGGGCAAGACACTACAGGGACTATAATGGAAGAGATCAAATTTGGCAAAATGCTTAACGCTTCAGGTAGGAAAAAAGTCAATGTATTTCTCTCAACGCTATATTTTGAAATAAAATCTAAAACTTTAAATTTGTTATGTTTATCAAAATCTCAAATGCTGCACTATGCAACTTTTCTCTAACTTTTTTGCTTATCTGTATGGAAATGTTATTGTTTTGCCTTGAACGTTCTCCAAGTGACGCCACCGGGCCAAGTTACAGGTCAGATCTGTGGAAAGGCGAGCCCACTCACAAGAATCCATGTTTTTAAAAAAATCGCAATAAAAGCCTGTAATATAATAAATGCATGCTACATTTATTTTTAATGCCATACAGTGGAACATTCAAGGAAAAGCAATATGAGGTGGCGGATCTTCCATCAGAAAAGTTGCATAGTGTGGTTTGAATTCCTTATGTTAGCTTAGCAATTCATATTTCAGTCTTCACTCAAGGGTTAGTGCTCTTGGACATTAACATTGCTAAAAAAAACCCAAAAAAAACATTGATAATATAATGATTTTTCCCAACCCCTCTCAAGTGCATGTAAACACGTCACGGTCAACACAACATGGAGTCCCACGTACAGTTCATTCACTTCGACACAGCGTGAGAGCAGACCATAGTTCTCTGACCAAACCAGAACAAGTGGCCATTTGGACCGGGGTCTGCGGAGCTTTAGTGGAATGAGACCTCTGGTGCCTCCTCTGGGCTTTGGACAGCAGAGCATCACCCGGGAGCCCCACTTTCAGTTCATGACTCAGGGGGGCATCAGAGCTCGGCTAGCGTACAGAGCCAGCGTTAGCTTTAGCCGCTGTTAGCTTCTCAGCGCGGGGCTGCCGTTTCTGTCTGTTTCTTTACCCCCGTCTTTCATTAACGCAGAGAACACCTAAAGACAGGAAAACACAAGATACAGAAGTTTTGTTAGTCAAAAATTAAGAATGAAAAATAGTAAATATGCTACATAATATTAAAAAAGAATAAAAAAAATGCTTTACTAATTGCGAATAGAATTGTATATATTAATCGGTTTCAGGCAAATGATTCCTTCCTGATTTAAAGGATTTTGTAAGGACATTCCTCCATTGAAAAGATATAATCATTTTATTTAAATTGAGTTATTGCTATAAGAACAGAGGACGGTTTCCATGCCAAATCCTTCAAACAGGGAAGGAGTCATTATGTCTGAAACCCAAAGAGATCAGCCACTCAGATGGGACTTGAACAACAGCAACAGATGTCGTCCCAAGATGGAGTGAAAAGTGTCTTTTGGTGGACCTCTAATTGCATTGATTCTTATGGGAGGATGCTCAAGTGTCCTGTCGCAACATGGTGGCCGTTCAATTGGAATCACAGACTGTGTAACAGGAGTGGACAAAGGGAGTGTGACGTCACCCACGTTGTTCGGATGCAGCCAAATGAAGCTCATTGTGGCCAGCAGTTATAGCGGCTAATCTGCAACCAGGGACCATATTTGGAAGTCGGAGTGCAAAACCAAAGAGCCAATCAGGGCCGAGGTTGTTGAGAGTAAGCACCGGACTGGTCTGTTATTAAGGTTCATATCTTGATTTAGGGACAAATTGTGAAAAAAAAAAAACAGGATCATGTAGAGCAGGTTAACACAAACATTTTAAGACCAAAATGATGAGCCTGACAGCAGCAGTTACAGAGAGAGGGGCCACGTTTTTAGAGCAAGGTTAAACAAACATTTTAAGACCAAAATGATGAGCCTGACAGCAGCAGTTACAGAGAGAGGGGCCACGTTTTTTTATATATACAGTCAATGGTTGGAACGCGCTCCATAGGCTTATAACACTGGTACGGCTTCTATGGTTTCTATGCCTGAAACCTAAGAATGTATGACATAAATAGAAAGATTCCTTTTTAGAACTCTACACTTTTTTTCTCTGAGCTAATTTTTCTTCACTTAACTGATGAAAAACTATGATGAATATTGACCACAGATACTATCCCACCAAACCAAGTGTGAATTAGACAAACATGAAAACCTGTTATATGCATTTTAAGCTTCTTGCATCTTTTCCCAGTGTGGTTTTCTACAGCGCAAATCCAAACACAGCCCCGTACCTGTGTCCATCGGCGG
>KN481085.1:33006-47450 GCA_000787095.1 Periophthalmodon schlosseri
TCGGGGAGCCTCGTGAGGAATTGTGCGATGTGGATGAAGTCCATCTGCAGCAGGATGTCCTGGTACAGACGCAGTATGCCCAGCCCCGTCCTGAACAGGCTCTCCTCCCCGTCCCGACAGAACACGTCCCACACGCGGCACGCCACGTCCAGAGGGAGGGACTTACTGTAGAGGGTGAAGATCCTACGCAGACATGGGGCACAGGGTTATGAGGATGAATGAAAGTACAACTAGGTCCTAAAGCGTAGCACTGAAGTTGTTAAATGCGCTGTACCTGATTTTAACTGTCTTAAAAATGTGAAAACCCGAGATAGTTGGTAAATAGTCACATTTTTATATAGCGTTTTCCACCTTCAAGTCACTCAAAGCGCTTTATATCAAGGAACCACTCGCCCATTCGCACACACCTTCATACATCAGTGTACGCAGACTCTGGGGGCGAGAGGGGAAGTGTCTTGCCCAAGGACACAACGACAGCATTCATCTGTGGGAGCTGGAATCTCCAGCTGAGCTACTGTTGCCCAGTTCATTTTAAACAGTTTGCAGTGGTCCAAAGTTATTTCTCACTTACCTCATGCATTCTGAGCATCGTAATTATTCACCACAATGAGTTTATGAGCGCTGTTCACAAGTCCCAGAGACCACAGTGGAGCTGTGGCGGTAACGCTAACAACACTTAGCGTGCTAACAGCGCACTTCCTGACTGTCAAACAATAAAGCGCATTCAAATTAGATGCAGACGTTATGCAGCGGACCTCAAGAGCTGCTTATATAATTTATCTGTTCTGGGGCACACAAGACACATTTTGCTCAAATACGTGGGAAAAATCAGGTTCATGGGTTTCAGCTTCCTGTTATATGCAACATTTATAAGAACTTTTCTCATTCAACAGATACCATATTTTGTTTTTCATCTTTCTGAAACTCACGGATTTTGTTTCTTCCGCTCATAGTTTGAAATTGAGGTGGTGGGCAGGTCAGAATGCTACGATAGAATTTGCTTATAAACTCTGAAAGTTTAACCTGGTTTATAGTTTTACTTAAAAATAGAACCACTAAAAAGCCTTAAAAACTTAACAGCTCTGGTATTATATTTTCTACATTCTGGCCAACCTACAATCTATGGCCATTAACTATAGCCCAAAACTAAATGTATTAACAAAAACTTACTTTAGAGTTAGAAGTCAAACTCATTTTTTTCTTTGTCATGTTGTACTCAATTATAAAAATTATAATTACTGCTCAAACAGAGTTCCCATTATAATTACATAATGAATACAAAGAGTTAATTAAATGCTTCTATACTGTGACGTTTTCAAATCAATTATGTTCCCTTATGTTCACCAAACAGAGAACAATGTATTTCATAATTTAGATCATTTTAGTTGAATAAGCTTTAATTAGACGGGCTCGACACTTTCTTTTTACCCTGTCTGAGAAGGAAAGCAATCCACTGTTGAGCTATAACTTTAGTTTAACTTCAACCCTACTTATGACGTACATCAGTATGTTTAAGTATTTACATTGACCTGAATCTGTACAATCTCACTATTCAGATATATAACAGATTAAGCCTCTTTTCCATTGGCACAGGTCCAAGTTTGTGGCGCCGTGAGATATGGCTAAAGCTAGCCTAAACACAAAGCTACTTCCGGTTTATCGTCAGTTTTTCCAGTTTTTATTTCACTTCTCTGAGCCTCTACACTGTGTTTAACCTCTCTTTATGTAATGCATTGGGTTTGGCTCATGTTAGATTTATTATAACCTCGAACTGACAGAGTTTTGACCTTTACGCGAGTGGTGTGCACCGATAAACAGGACACAGATGCTGCGAACGTGCTAGCTTTGTTTTGTTGCCAAGTTGCCATCACGGCGGTTTGCCACCAGTCAGCGTTTAGTGAGAGATTATTATTTTATGTTTATATCTGCTTTGCCGTCTTGAGTCTGCGTTCTCTCTTGTCCAATCATCTCGTTTCCATAGCCACACCTAAGCTAAAGCGTTCCATACCGCGCTAGCCCCCTCTGAGAACTAGCACCCTCCAGACGAACCGAACCGCCCCAAAGTGAACCGATGGCAACGAGGCTTTAGTTTGTCCATGATCTAAAGTGTTGGTTAAAGTGTGCGAGCGTACCAGTCGATGAGATAGAGGTCAGGGGTCAGGTTGTTGCTCTGGAAGTGGTTAAAAAGACGAGGCAGGTTCTCCTCAAAGAACACCTCGAACGCGGCAAAGTACTTCAGCATCTGACAACACACAAACACACAAGTATTCAGTTGAGATTTATATGTACGTATTCTTATTGTTATTACTGTTTGAAAATGTTGAAAATACATGGTTGAATGCACAGTGAGAGCAGTGGACTACAGCGGGTGTGGACTTACCAGCTCGTGGTCCACCCTGAAGAAGGCCATCTGACAGGGCTTGTTGAGCAGGTTGGCGAAGGTGATGAACGCGTCTGCCTCCTCCAGGTTGAGGATGAGAACTGCAGCGATGAAAGACATTCCCTGAACCTGAGAATAACACAGGTCTGTTAGTGATGCATTCCAAAATAAGTTGTAATATTAATATGTTGGGGAAGTTTATTTTCGCCATTACTAAATCTCACCCAAATTCATTGATATTTAAAGATGACCTACTGACCTACTTGTGTCTGCTATAATCTATGACACCTGTGGATCACGATGTTATAATTTGCACATTTTACACCGCAATATTCATCTAAAACGACTTAATAGAAGAAACGCATCCGCCGGCATTAGAAAACTGCGGTGCCCAATGGGAGCCGATGTCGCCGTAAACGTGATTACAACAAAGAGCCGAGCAGCTGTCGGCCCCTGCTATGGACAGCTGCACATCGCACTAGCAAGTGGCAGATTTTTAAAAGTTTGTACGAAAATGACTAAATGACGAAGCCGAATTCTGCGCATATCATCGATTAAGAAAAATGAAGAACGAAGTAAGTACGTCACAGTGGGCGTGTACCGGTGGAGGTGAAAACGGGGGTTGATCGGCAAAATGGCGTCTTGAAAATAAGCGATTAAAGATTGTTCAAACATGCACGAATCACTCCAAAAGCAACTTCGAGAGGGTAAATGAGAAGAAACAACTATAACATGGTTAAAGTTTGGTGCTGTTGTACAAAATGACTGCTGTGAGGTGTGGTTAACAGTATACGGATTCAATTTATTTATCTAATCTTTTGGTGTAGCAAATAAACACACAGCCAAATGTATCATTAACAATGCAATTTGTACTGTTTCATATGTATTTGAAATAAAGTAAGACGGTTATGAGTTACCCAATAACTTCATAAAATACTTAAAGAGGGGGTATTACACTTCTGTGGAGTATTAATTGCTAACACATAACATATTTAGATCTCTGCTCCTTCAGTCACTCCCCCTTCAGAGCACTACCACAACACAATCAGCAAAACTACTGCGCATCGCATCAGGTTTGTGAAGTTGTACTGTATTGTTTTGTATCATGCATAATGTAAAGGCTCATACTGTTAGCCATAAGGAGGGTACAAATAGGGCCCAGGAGAGATCACTAGATTACTCAAACATGCATGGATGACATCTAAAACATTGCATAATAATCCCACTTAAATATTTAGTCTGATTTTTAACAAGAAATCCCCACTCACTGATGAACTCCGCAGATTTTGCATAATAATCCAACTTTAATATTTAGTCTGATTTTTCACTGATGAACTCCACATTAAAAAAACAATGCATTTTTTCCCTGAATGGCTTTGAAACCAGCTTTTTATGCTGTACACTGTTTCGTTGTATTGAATTCTAACCGTCTTAAACTCACATAGCCAATGTCAGGTCTGTAGCAGGTGTAGGCCCCCAGCACACTGTGGAGGAGGTCGTGGTATGGACCGCCCTGCAGGAAACAAGACGGAGAGGGATATTAATCAACGATTCCCAGAGAGACAGCTAGTAATAAACATACTATGAACTTTCACAGTGAGGTGAACAGACGTGTCAATCAAATATCTGTTCAGTACCTTTTGGAAAATGAACAAAGAAGGAAAGGTTCTGGAGATGTCAAGTTTGATGAGGTCTAGGCTGGATTCCCTGTCTGCTAAAGATGCTCCCTCTGCTGGGGACAAACAAAAGGAGGACATTTTAAACAAAGACTTTATATTGTTTTGCGAATCTAAAGCCCCTTGTTCCGACACTCACCGCTCTCACTGTCGTTTACGGAGCTGGTCTCGCTGTAGCTCCTCCACTTCTCCTTGGCTCTGGACAGGAATATCTCATACAGCTCTGCACAAACAATAAACAGTTAAAGGTATAAACATTCCTTATGTGTGTTTATTATGTTTGTCTATCTGTATAAATTAAAAGTCCTATATTACACAAAAGTGACTCTTATGAACATAAGAGTCATGTTATAATGTTGTTACCTCATCAAGAACATACCTAGAGGTGTGCTTTGTTTCATTCACACATGTTTGAATAACACTTTATTATTAGTCTGTCTACATCTCCAAAGCTCAAAATGCTCCGTTCCACCTTGTGATAACTTGAAAACTACCGCTTCATGACAACAGCTCCTTTTACGTTTAGTTCAGTAGAGATTGGCAATTCCAGGGCTGAAATCATCAAAATGACTCTAGTGAAGGTGTATAGAGTTTAAAAACACAGTGGAGCACTTCCTGTATTACCACATGACATCACAAGTTGGAACAGAGTGTTTTCAGTTTGAGAGAAGAACTCAGCCTAAATATGCAGTGTCTGTGTGGTAAATGAAACAAAATGGTAAATGGTGTATGTATGAAACAAAACACAACTCCAGGTCTGTTTGTGATGAGGAAACATTATAACAGAGATCAGAAAATAGTGTAATATGGGCCCTTTAACAATACACCAATTATCAGTAAAGTCAATGTTAGATTTGAACACATACACATATAGGGGCACAGATAGTGACGGCTATTATCGCACATATACTTTCAGTGAGAGATTCTGACAAATAATATCTAGATTTTTTTTATGATCCTGGAAATGTGCTAAAATGTGTCAGCAGGTTTCTGTGTTAAGGTTCAAGTGTCACACAAAAGAGAATGGAACATAACCACAAAAGTGCAGAAATATCACTTTACAGTCTTGTTTGAAAGAGGAGAAGTGGAGCTGTTCCACTCGAGACTCCTCCTACGCAGTTTAGCCCATAAACCATCTCCGGACTCATTCTGTGGTCAAATTGTGTTCACAACAAACACATGGCTCTATTAGCGAAGCATTCACAGGGATAAAGACTTCAACTGTTTATTTTCCCATTCTTGATTCCTGTTGCGGACAGTATTTTCAAAATGCAGACATGATTTAGTTAGAAAATGCTTATGAAATACTTATCCAACGGTAACCAAAAAGCATGTTTAAAAGCTAAAGTCACAAGAATACATCATAAGTGTTCTATAAATATACTGAGATATTCATTGTGTTAATAGTGCCCACCTCCACTCCCACCTCCAACATGTACTACATTAAAAGGGCTCATATTACGCTATTTTCTGATCACAACGTACCTGGAGTTTTGTTTTGTTTCACTCACACATGTTTAACACACAAACCCTGCATATTTAGGCTCGGTTTGGGTTCTTCCCTCAAATGGAAAACACTCTGTTCCACCTTGTGATGTCATGTGGTAATACAGGAAGTGCTCCACTGTGTTTTTAAATTCCACACACCTTCACTAGAATCATTTGGATGATTTCAGCCCTGGAACTGCCCATCTCGACTGAACAAAAGGTAAAAGGAGCTGTTAACTTGAAAACTACCGCTTCATGACATCACAAGGTGGAACAGAGCATTTTGAGTTTAGGAGATGTAGACAGACATGTGTGAATGAAACAAAACACAACTCCATGTACATTTTTGAGGAGGTAACAACATTATAACACAGCTTAAAGCTCACAAGAGTCCATTTTGTGTAATATAGGACCTTTAAACAGTGTGTGTACCTGGAGTGATGTTGAGCTCATTCCCAATGGCCAGGCTCCACACTCTGCCCCTCACACTGGGAGGAAGGCCCTGCCACCAGAGCTCCCTCACACGCCTCGTTCCTTTCCTAGAAACACAAATACATGCTTTTCACTACATGTATATTGATATAAACAGCGCCGATATGTGTGTGTATTCCATATGCGTACATTGAGTCCCAGTGCGGCAGGATCTCCGTGTTCCACACCACCATGGCGTTGGAGATACTGTCCTCATGACGATGCCTCTCCTTCATCTGCAGCTTCTTCCTCTGGGCTTCTTTCAGCTCTGAAATAATAAAACATTATAATGATCATTCTTACTAAAGGTGCACTGTGTAACTTTTCTAGTGGAAGTCTGCAGCATGCTCGTCTCCAGTGGGATGTTATTTCTTTGCCAGGAATGTTCCACAGTGTGTCATTAAATGTAACAAATTTTGTTTTTATTATGCATTAAATACCTTGAAAAACATGTATTCTTATTGTGAGCGAACTCGCCTCTCCACAGATCTGACCTATAACTTTGCCTAGTAGCATCACCACCTTATCTCCATAGAAATAAGATACATTTAATGCCATACCGTGGATTATTTTAGGCAAAGCAATAACATCTCCAGATGGCAAACTCTAACGTGACAACACTACTCTGCTTAGGCGATGATCACATTGTGCTGGAAAATGCAAAATAAATGTCAAAAAAATATATTGGATCATTTTCTTTTGAATATGTATCTGCTCTGAATATTGTAACAGTCTCTAATGGCAGCATGAGACAACTGCAGTGTAGTACCTCTCCTCTTGGCCCCTGCCACCATCTCCTCGTACTCCTGCTTGTGTCTCTGGGTCTCCTCCATGGACTTTGCGGGCAGGTTTCTGAAACAACATATTCAGTTTAATGCAGAGAGCACTGGTAATGAGGCTGAAGTGTTTGTGCAGAAAAACAGCGCATCCCCCAGGCCCATAGATGTTTTAGTTTGCTCAAAAGGTCACTCCTCACGTGTCTGTTTTCAAGTGCAAGTTGGAGTTGTGTTTCTGAAGGACTTTACATGTACGGAATAGGAATGGGACAATAAAAGATAACAACAAAGATAATCGGCATTATATCACCAGAATGAGCCAATTGGATCATGTTCTCTTCTAGATCACTGTTGTTTCACTTATAACAAAGCACAATATTATAACAGCTGTTTAAATATGGAACTTATTCATAATATTAAAATTAAAATTATTCAAATCCATAAAATTTTTTAACTGTCAGCAACTTTCATAATTATCGCGATATAATCGTTAATCGCAATTATTTTGGCCTTAGTACACAACGCTGTAAACATTAGAAGAAACCCCATGTTAGTCATGATGATGTGTCTTCACTGGATTCATTTTCAAGGGTGTGTACCCGTGTACCCTGATACTGAACCATGACAGAGAAACCACCGTCTGGAATAGTCACAGGCAGTTGTTTCCACGTGGTTCTCATCAAGCAGTGTCTCTGATTAGATAAAACTGTCAGACAGTTGCTTCCTTATGGTGCTCAACCAACTAAATGTCTTTTAAAATGTACTGGCAATATCATAGAGTCAAGGTTTCCACACATAGCTGCTTTATATATAGTAGAGCTTTTTTCTGCTACAGTGAAAGCAAAAGAAAAATTCAATTCTGCCAACTGGACAAAAGTTTTTGAGTGAAGTGTTTCGCTGCTCATCCAAGCCGCTTCTTCAGTTCTGGTCAGATCACTGGTGGACACTGCCTCATATCTGTCTGAAGGGAGGAGCTAACTACACTGAAACTAACACATCTGTTTGTTTACAGTTTCTGTTTGTTACCTAGGTCTATTGAACTAAGTGTGAACTGTGCCCATGTCATATTTTGCATAATTATTCAGGCCCCTAATAGGTGCTCTCATAGGAGATAACTGATGTTTAAGCTCCCATTCCTGTTCAAAGATGGATTGACTTTCCTAACAAAAATGGCTTCTTTAACTTCCCTCTCAAACCATTTATTTTCTCTGGCTGAGATCTGTACCTCACTATCTTCACTATCTGTTGGTACATTCTCTTATGGAGTGGCTGTTTAATTTCTCCAATACAACGTTCACTGCACTCTTCACTACACTGAATGGAGTAGACCGCATTGCTTTGTTTATGGCTCGGGGTGTGAAAGTGAAAGCGTTTGTGAGAGAGCGTCACTCACGAGGGCCGGTCTTCCAGGATGAGCGCCGTGGTGGAGAGAGGCTCAAACTCCAGGTTCTTCCTCCGAGTTGAAGAGGAGGAGCTCTGGGAGGATGGGGTTCCACTCGGCTCCTTCTGCTGCTCCTCCTGGTGGACACACACACACACGCCGTTATTTTGAGTAGAGCTGCAAGATGAGCTGAAATTCTATTTTGAGAAGTTACAATTAGCAAATCTTGAACACTGCAGTTAGGTAGGTAGCAATTTCCTACGAAAAAAATAACCTGTCTTGCCATGTCTGAAATCTTCTACCCAGTTGTAGTTTATACCTCTACAAACAGGCTCTGAAATGCATGGGATCCTTGTAATCATAAAATCTGGTGACAGTAGCTCAGTTGGTAGAGTGTTTGTCCACTGATCCAAAGGTTGGCGGTTTGAATCCAGCTCTTGACAAACACCATTGGAAAAGCGGTTAGATCCGCTGACCCACAGGTTGGCGGTGCAATTCCAGCTCCCACATATGAATGCTGTTGTGTCCTTGGGCGAGACACTTAACCCACCTTGCCCCCATTGTCTGTGTACACTGGTGTATGAAATAATAAATTATTATTTCAGAGCAAGTTTGTAGAGAACCAAACAGGGCTAGCATATTTTATAGTAACGAAACACAGAAAATTGGGCATGGAAAAATGTGTAATTGCTAATTTCACATTTTAAGCATGTCCAGAAGAATTGACAAAAACACTGAAATATGAACTCACAAACTAATATAAGAATCACATTTCAGAACATGTTTGAACAGAGCTAAACTACAGGGCTAGTGGTTTTTATGCAGAATAAAAACAGAATTTTGTTTTGAAATTATGGTACTTCAAAAATTGCAGGCTTTGTGATTCCGATTCGATTGTGATTAATCTTGCAGCCTGAAATTTAACTCTGAAATAACTGCAAATTTCATGAGAATGTTTGAATTTGGGCCATTAAAACCAATGCATATGTTTCGTCAGTTGTAGTTTTTCTTACCCAGCTCCCTCCCTCACACCAGCCTATCCTCTGGGATTAAAGCAGCCATTGTACCCTCTACACTGCTTTGTCCATCCCTAACCCCCGCGTGCTGAACGGAGCCTGTGTGCTCACATTCAACAGTGCACTGATGGAGTGCACAGCTGTGAAGCCACCACAACAGGCCTTTTATCACCGCCACTCCCGCTCCTCACCACCAGGGGGAGCTGTTAGGACTCTGAACCGCCATCTGTGTGAAATCATATGACGTGCACAGCCTTCCAGCTATGGTTTATTATGAAAGCTGACAGTTCACATGACCGGAGCAGATGCTAGCACATGCTAAATACTATCTTGGAGAAGAAAGAAGCTAATAGAAAAAAAATAAAGACATTAGCTCTAAATAAGACTGGGTCTGGGTGATAAATGGTCACATTTTTATATCGCGCTTTTCCACCTTCAAGGAACTCAGAGCACTTTACATCAAGGAACCGCTCCCCCATGCACACACTCATTCATACACCAGTGTACACAGACACTGGGGGCGAGGTGGCTTAAGTGTCTTGCCCAAGGACACAACAACAGCATTCATCTGTGGGAGCTGGAATCGCACCGCCAACCTGTGGGCCATTGGATCTGACTGCTCTACCAATTATGTTTACGTCGAGAGCGGGGTTTGAACTGCCAAACTTCTGATCAATGGTCAAACACTCTAGCTACTGTTTTGTTGTTGAGCTACTGTCGCCCAACAACAAAACAAAACAAATAACTTAATATTTTTTCATGTTTTTCTATTCAATTTTTTTGTTTTATTACAATCAAATAAACTGCCTGTCAGTATTTCCCAAACAGACAGATTTTTAACCTTGACATTTAACACTGAGTCAAATTTCTTCCTCCAAAGTCTAAACTTGGATTCAATTAAAATATTTTTAAGATATATTATTTTAAGAAGTACACTGGCCCACTACTGGGTGAATGAGGGATTACACCACCACTTTTTAAGACGTTAATTTAAAGCTCACATTGTGTAACATCTAGGTCAAAAATAAACAAAATAAATACTTGAATTTGTATGTTTCCCATCCTCACGGTGACCAGGCTTGCCTCTCCACAGACGTGACTCATAACTTGGCCTGGCAGAGGGCCTGCTTGTTCATTGGCTGGTCAAGGTATTTACTATGTCGACATATTTTTCAAAAAATTATAGGCAAATGTTACAATTTGGGTATTTTTCTGTTAAAGGGTCCCAAAATATTTATTGAGGACATAACACGTTTTATATAAATATTAGGGGTGGGACGAGATCCAATTTCCACAAGACGAGGTAAGACACGAGATTGGGTCCACGAGAACGAGACAAGACGAGATTTGGTAATTTTTTGTCTATATGATGAGATTTAAGACGTAAAAGGTTGAATTAATAACTTGTATGACTCATTACAGATGCAAACTAATGACTAAAGTGTTTCATTCTGCTGTTTATTTATTGCAGATCATCTTTTTTTTAACAATATTGTAGATTTAGAATAGTTTTTGTGGTTTAAATCTGCTCTGGGGTTTTTGTGTCAGTGGCATGAATTAGTTTCCATATTATCATTTATGGTCTATATTTACTTATCAGCGATATATCAAACTTCAAAATATGTTATCATGACAGGACTTAATCCTTTTTTGTCCAATCCAAATGTATTTTTCTCATGGCGAAAAATCTTCTGGCAATTTTACCTTGCGAGACCTTGTGGTACGAGATCTTGTCCCATCCCTAATCAATACCACGTAATTCAAAGGTTAACGTTTTGAGTGATTGTGGCGTTTTTACTGCTGGTTGTAACCAAGTCAGACGCTTCCTCCACACGTCTCCAGTTCTCTGCTCTGTCTCCACTTGTTTATAGACTGACATTATGAAGGAGCTCACTGTCTCTTGGTAACTCAGGGCAACAAGCAGAAGAAATCACAGGTCATGGAAGGACGCACAAAACATCTGTGGAATTATCACATTAAATACTACCTTATGTCGTATCACCAGATCAACCAAAACAAAATCTCGGCCTATGGAGGAGATTTAAGGCCAATAGCTGATGCGCTGAAAAGCCCAAATATCGTCCCGATATGTCGGCCAACTGATATATTGGTCTATATGATATATTCTTGTGCGTGTGTGTTTATTATGAGGTTTTTTTTTCTTCCATTATTATCATTATGACTTCCACTGTTGCGTCTCCCCCTTTATTTTGACAAGTAATGACAAACCTCTTTCTTCCATCCCATATTTCGTTAATTTTTGTGTATCCACTTAATGTTCCTTTTTTGCTTATAAATATGCACTCCATGTTGTAAGTATAGATGTTTGCAAATTAAAAAAAAAATAATTTTGTCATTTGAAAGTGTTTAGTTGCTAAACATAGTTCAAATGTGTTCCTGAAAGGAATTATGGAAAAAGTTATAACAATTATTTGGCTCATAAATTATTTCAAAACATTATTTCTATACTGTCAAAATTACCCTGTAAGAACAGATTTAATATATTTTATTAGTAATGTTTTGTGCCACTGTTTAAAACCCTACTACTTTGCACGTGTTTAGGGCTGGGTACCATTTTTTTTCGATACCAGTACTTTAATGATACCTGCTTTTCGATACCCGTTCCTGAACAGTTCTTTTTTCAGTGCTTGTATTTTTTGAAAATGTAAATTTATTGCCAATATTATTAAGAAAATATTTTTTAATCCATGAATTACGTTAAAACTTAATTCATATTTTGAAACATAGTACTAGGCTACATGACATCCAATTATAACTCAAAACAAACGCACAAATGATCCTGAGCCACAGCTGATCCTCGTGGACCCCTCTACGGAGCACATGTTTTTGTTTACTCTTTAACTACGCGGTTACCTGATCAGAGGAGGAGGATTATGGTGAACTTTACGCGGGCTCGCTTGGATACATCGTTCCGCAGACGCGCCCCACACTGGATATTTACAACGCCACATTTTACCACCAGGGCCGAGGAGGATTTTGGCTGAGTTTGGTTCATATTATCTGTTTGGCGTCAGTTTTACACAGACACTGCAGACTGTGACTGAATGTAGATTAAATATTATGGACTATTACTGGAGACTTATTACTGGAGACTTGATGTGTTTTCGGGTGGATATGTTGCAACTCTGCACGCCGTTTCTTCACTGGTAAGTTGACACACTGCGCTCTGTTTTAACATAGTCCTACTTGTGTTCAAACGTGGGAGCGTTTTGTTTCATTCGTTTGTGCAGGGTGCAGTCATGACATGTGAGCACCTGCGCTGTTGATAAGTCAGTGCTGTGTATTTATTGGCTCACTGATGTGGCATTTAAAGCCAAAGAACCGAAAGTTGGCACTGAATGAACTGTGTTTTTTGTGTTTTTTCTTACCTTTTTGGTCGGTTCCTACTTGGAACCAAGTTTCGGTGCCCAGCCCTACACATGTTACTCTGTACTGAAGTCAGTTCTATTTTCGATTAGAACATTTTTGCAATTGAATAGAGTAATAATTGAAATCATGATTTTAAACTTGATAATAATTGCACAGCCCTAATATTAAGATAGTAGAAAATAGTAGATAATTGTTAAAAATCCTTTAGCTTTCAATTCAAATATGACTCCTGATGCTGTAGCTGTCCCGCACATCTGCACACAATTGTACATTTCCTCTCTCTCTCTCATTTTAATTACCGTTTGTGTCATCTTTTCCTCTCTCCACACTTTGACATGTCAGCAGTCCTGCAGCCAGCGCCACATCTGTCCTCCCCGTCCCTCCTTCCCTCCCTCTCTGATGTGTCATGTCACCGCTGCTCCGGTCATGTGATGAGGCTAACGCTAACCTCCACAGCTGTCACACATTTGGATGTTAGCGTTAGCTTGTGTCGCATCCCCCTGTAAGGGTCAGAGGTCACGACAGCAGCAGCAGCGTCGGGGCTAACCAGGGACACATTTAGGAGCAGTTACACCGCAGAAGGCTGGCTAATGGACAGATGGTGCTGGAAGGAGGGTTTGGGATGTCAAAGCTAAGCCACTGGCATATTTTCTGAAGGAACCCAGTGTCACAATACTAAAATATCAAACTCTATTTCAATACTAAGGAATAGATAGACTTGACAGAATGTGATTGTCAGTATTAAATGGTAGTATTTTCTTTTCTATTCCCATGTGGCCTTATATCTGTGTAATCCCTCAGTCGTCCAGTAGGTTCCATAGTGGGCCATGGGCGTGTACTAGTCTGTGTGTCTTATACTTGTTCTGATACAGCTCAACATCATTCTAAAGCTATTCAGGAAAGGTTCATTTCTGTCCTGTGAATTTTTTGTACCGATACCTGCTTAAATGAGCATCTAGTTTCGATAACAGTTTTAATATCGATTAGTATCCGATTTTCTTACTATACGATACTTTTGACAGACCTATTATATTTACAGTAACATATTTCTCCAATGAGGGAGTCTAGGCCTGCAACTAATGATTATTTTAGTAAACTTGTCAACTTGCCAGCAATTTTTTAAAAAGAGGAACTAAACACTGAAACAACTTTTGCATGTGGTGTTTTAATAGCATTACCCACTGTTCCTAGTCATTTTTGGGCATCTTTAATGCAAACAAGGTACATTTGCAGCTTCCTGGTGAAAAACGTCTAAATTTAAGTTTGTGCTGCCTTCAGTGGCCTCTGCAATTCCGAGCAGTTGGTGATATCACACATGACTGCCCCTGATTACAGCCAGGTGTTTCTGATTACAAACACCTGGATGCAGGGGCGGAACGTGAGTGTGGATACTGGTTAGACCAATCACGCTGTTTCTTATACCTCTAGACCACGCCCCCCACCCCACCCCACACTCCACTCTCCCCCTTAGTCCTCCAGTTTATCAGCTCTATTTGAAATCTGGTTGTGGGCGGGGTTTAGGTGTTTACTCCCACTTTAAATACACAATGAGGCAAATACAGTTAAATATGGTGACTGTGGCTTTCGAAACAGAAAATATCTATAAAGTGTTTTATTGGTGAAAATCTGAAATAGTTTCTTCTTTTGACAATTTGGTTTAATAATGGCACTATCTTTGTTACAAAAAGGTCTTTCCGTATGTGTTTTAGAGTCTGAAGTCCAGATAACAATTACGATTATCAAAATAGTCCCGATTAGTCGATTAATCATTGCAGCCCTGGGGAGGTGATGATAATTCTTAACACATTTTAGATCGTGGGTTCACAGGCTTTCGCCACAGTTTTCACATGATATATTGCTTAACAT
>KN481085.1:54715-68160 GCA_000787095.1 Periophthalmodon schlosseri
CCGACTTCCGCGTTAGAAAACTGCGGTGCCCAATGGGAGCTGACGTCGCTGTAAATGTTATCACAACAAACAGTTGTGTAGCTGTCAGCGCCTCCAATGGACAGCTGCAAATCACTCTAGTGAGTAGCAGATTTTTTTCATTTGTACCAAAATGAAAGCAACGCTGCCGAATCCTACACATACTTCATTTTCAAATTTGATCAGAAATAAGTACAGAGCAGTGAGCGTGTAAAAACGGGGGTTGATGTACAATACGGCATCTTGAAAATAAGCGATTAAAGATTGTTTTTGGAGTGATTTATGCATGTTTAAGCAACTTCATTGGGTAAATGAGAAGGGAAAACAACTTTAGCATTTTTAAAGGCTCTGAAATGTTGATTTTGCAGAATATGTTTGATTTAACAGAAATGTGTAGTCACATTGTCATTCGCATTCAAGTCTTCAAATAAAGCTTTGTGTGCAGGCAGCTGGTCGACCAAAATAAACAGTACTTTCTTTAATATTACCATGTGGCCTTCTATCTGTGTAATCCCTCAGTCGTCCAGGTAGGTTCCATAGTGGTCCATGGGCTTATACTAGTCTATGTGTCTTATACTGTACTTGTTCTGATATGGCTCAAGATCATTCTAAAGCTACTCAGGAAAGGTTCATTTCTGTCCTGTGATTTTTTAGTATCGATACCTGCTGAAATGAGTATCTAGTTTGGATACTCGTTTTAGTATGGTATGCTTTTATTTGTACAGGGACAGTGCACTACATTAACAAGACAAAAGTCATAGGAGAGAAGCTGGTGCTAGCTTATAGCATGGACGCTGTGGACCCTAAAACTGATACACTAGTCTATCTTTACATTTCTACTTTTTCAATTTCTACTTTTCTTTGTCCCTATATTTAAGTCTTTTAGTTAGGGATAGTGCATTTTTGGGAGGCACATTCCTGGCTCTCCCTGTGTCTGATGCTCTGTTCAGTCTGTCTATGTGGCAGCCCTCCAGCTTGGGTTGTGTCTGTGTGTGTGTGTGTGTGTGTGTGTGTGTGTGCACGTGTGTGTGAGAGACAGTGAGAGAGGGGAGGTTCTCTTCTCTCTTTGCTGTGCGTTCCTCCAGCTCTGTCTGGGACTCCTCTGAGACGTGCTGACGTGCACACCAGCTGCTCGGGCCCAAACCAAAACAGGACACAAACTTAGTGGTGAGCAGAGATTTAAAAAAAATGCTCAAATGTGATGGGAGCCTAACAAGTACTGTTACTGTAGAATACTGTTCCCAAGTTAACTAAAAAAAAACAACACTGGAGTAGATTTGCTATTGCTATTTAACTACAACACACTGAACTGGAGACTAGGGCTGAACCATTTGGGAAAAATATCTAAATGTGATTTTTTCTTACAAACATTGCAATTAGAGTCATATTTGAAGTGCAAATTAACAAAAAGAGTGAAATATGAACTGAAAAAGTAATACAATAATCACATTTCAGAATGTGTTTCTACAGATCTAAACTAGCCCCCTGTTCACACCTATTCAGTTCTAGACTCTTTGACTGGGACAACAGTGGTCTGACAGGTTTTGGGGCAAAAACAGTTTGAATTTGGTTGTTTAGCGCACGTGGAGTTCTCCACATGTAAACGTACAGACTGTCTGCTCCTGTCTGCTCCTGTCTGCTCCTGTCTGCTCCTGTCTGCTCCTGTCTCCTACTGTCTCCTACTGTCTCCTCCTGTCTGCTCCTGTCTGCTCCCGCTGACACTGAAATCAGCCTCAACACTGACTGTAAAGTACAAAATTAAAAGTGCTGTTTTACTGCATAATTAGCCATGTGTCCTGTTCATTTGGGATGAGAGCCGACTGGCTGTGCAACACTGGGCCTCCAGCTTTGTTTTGTAATCAGAATAAAAGACATTTCTTATCCAGTGCAGTTGAACGCCTCTGCTAGTGTTATCAGAGTGTGCTGTTTACATGGAGCTATTCTCTGAGTACATAAGGAGTCTCTAGTTGTGTTTATGAGATTAGAGTAGTGTTGTCACAATACTAAAATGTCAAACTAGATTCCCATACTAAGGAACAGACTTGATACTCAATACTAGGGATGCACTGACACCAGGTGCTAGTACTCGATACCACTATAACTCGCCTCTCAGCTGAGCAGTGAGCTCTGAGCAGAGAGGAGCTGAGCATAAAGAAGGACATTCACTGTTCTGCACATTAAGCTCATCTTTAATCTTATGTGACTGTCACATGAACCATGGAATTTAGGACTCTTAAAGGTTTTTATAGTTCACAGAGGATATCAGCGCAGTGCTTGTATTTACACGGCAGCAGGCTAACGTGGCTAAGTGATGCTGGTGATTCTTTGCTTGAGCATGTATTGGGACTTATTGTAATTGACAGACAAATCCAGAAACTGAATAGAGCGGGTTCAGAACTGGATTCTGATACCACCATGATACTTAAACACTATTTAGACAATAAAATGTGATTTTCCACATTAAAAGGTAGTACTTTCTTTTCTATTCCCATGTGGCCTTATATCTGTGTAATCCCTCAGTCGTCCAGTAGGTTCCATAGTGGTCCATGGGCGTGTACTAGTCTGTGTGTCTTATACTTGTTCTGATACAGCTCAAGATCATTCTAAAGCGATTCAAAAGCTTCATTTCTGTCCTGTGAATGGGACTTTTTTGTATCGATACCTGCTTCAAATGAGTTCTAGTTTCAATACTAGTTTTTGTATCAATTAGTATCTGATTTTTGATACTTTGACAAGCCTGGCCTCTACTTGTGTTATCAGAGTGTGCTGCTAACATGCAGTTATTCTGTGTAAATAAAGAGTCTCCAGTTGTGTTTATGTGTATAGGGAAATTTCAACCACATGCTTACATTTTGAAAAATTTGGGAGAGTCATGTTTAAAGTAGAACAGGCCAGAAATACATTTTTTCCTAACATGCATTCAAACAGAATTACTGCAGGGGAGGCAAGGTAATCATCAAAACAAAACTCAAAGTCTTACAAACAATAAACCCTAAATTAAAAAAAAGATAAGGGATAGCAAAGGCACTTGTAGCAAAGCACGAGTGTCGAAAGCCAGTGGAGCAGTCATTTTACTTGGCAGAGAGAATTGCTGACTAAGATCTACATTTCACAGGTCAACTCTGCTACGGGCGCTCCCTATAGAACTGACAATACAGCACTTATAGCTCGCGGCTTGTTCCAGGTATTTACTGAAGGAAAGAAGAAATCCCTGCCAGCCGAGACTGCGCTGAGAGGGCTTATATGGGTCACGCAGCCACCAGTTCCACGGCACAAACTGGGTCATTTAAAGGTCTAATATTACACAAAATGGACTCTCATGAGCTTTAAGCCATGTTATAATGTTTTTACCTCAACAAAAACCTACCCAGAGTTGTGTTTTGTTTCATTCACACATGTTTCAGTAACCTTTTATTATTAGTCTGTCTACATCTCCAAAGCTCAAAATGCTCTGTTCCACCTTGTGATGTCATGAAGCGGTAGTTTTCAAGTTAACAGCTCCTTTTACCTTTGTTTAGTGGAGGCATTGGCAATTCCAGGGCTGAAATGATCCAAATGATTCTAGTGAAGGTGTATGGAGTTTAAAAACACAGTGGAGCACTTCCTGTATTACCACATGACATCACAAGGTGGAACAGTGCGTTTTCTGTATGAGAGAAGAACTCATCTTAAATATGCAGGGTTTGTGTGTTAAACATGTGTGAATGAAACAAAACACCACTACTGGTCTGTTTGTGATGAGGAAACAACATTATAATATAGATCAGAAAATAGTGTAATATTTGCGTTTAAAGATGAAGAGAAATGCTGAGTTTGGGAAAATCCTGTTTTTTCAGGAACAGAAAGTGGCATTGCACGTCAATCATGGTGCAGAGCAGGAACAGAAAGCACCGGGGCTTAGCAACAACTAGTTAAAGGGCCCATATTAGGCCATTTTCTGATCTATGTTATAATGTTGTTTCCTCATCACAAACAGACCTGGAGTTGTGTTTCGTTTCATTCACACGTTTAACACACAGACTCTGCATATTTAGGCTGAGTTCTTCTCTCAAACGGAAAACACTCTGTTCCACTTTGTGTTGTCATTTCGTAATACAGGAAGTGCTCCACTATGCTATGTTTTCAAACTCCATACGCTTACACCATCACTAGAATCACGTGGATGATTTCAGCCCTGGAATTGCCGATCTCTACTGAACAAAAGGTAAAAGGAGCTGTTAACGTCAAAACTATCTCTTCATAACATCACATAGTGGAACAGAGCATTTTGAGCTTTGGGGATGTAGACAAATTAATAATAACAGGTTAATCAAATGTGTGAATGAAACAAAACACAACTCTGGGTATGTTTATGAGGAGGAAACAACATTATAACATGGCTTAAAGCTCGCAAGATCCATTTTGTGTAATGTAGGAACTTTAAACATTGTGTCTCAAATGTGATGTGCATGTTTAACAGCTTTAAAACATTACCATCTTGTATTTAAGTCATTTCTATAGATTGCAGACATGGGGCCAACCTGCATTATTGATCAGCTCCACGTCCTCAGGTCACACCAGTGGAGGTAAGCCTGGGGACAGAGCAGCCGGACACAGGGCAGCTTTGTGTCGTTTCGTATTGCGGCAGTAGTCAGTATTCTTGTACGTTTTAAATTCTGTTGCATTTCATCCAAAAGAAAAACCCTCAAAAGTTGAATCTGATCGTTTGTCATTTTTAGTGACAAGGTCCATATTCGTTCCAACCCACCACGCCACAAAAATAGCTGCTGGACAATAACGTTTTAGGCCAGCCCCTCTTTCAACTGATCAAATATGTGATGGGCGTTTGTTCCACAACCCTTTTATTGAAGAATCAATCCAAACTATTTTTTTTAGCCGTCTACAGCCAGACAAAATCTCTCAAAAATTGTGGGATTTCGCTAAAAACAGAATATATATAGAGAAGTACCGGTTAACGGCATCATTGTAAGTGAAGAGGCAGACTACACTGTCCAGATCTTCCAAAAGCTCCAGGCTACTCATTCCGTGCTTTCTCCTTTGCGCTGTGGTCCATATCCCTTTAAAAGGTCCTACATTATACAAAACTGACTCTTGTGAGCTTTAAGCCATGTTATAATGCTGTTACCTCCTCAAAATCACATGGAGTGCTTTCAGTTTGAGAGAAGACCTCAGCCTAAATATGCAGGGTTTGTGTGTTAAACATGTGTGAATGAAACGAAACACAACTCCAGGTCTGTTTGTGATGAGGAAACATTACAACAGAGATCAGAAAATAGGGTAATATGAGCCCTTTAATCCCAATAAAATAATGATTCGACAAAGACACCGACCGAATGTTAAGATGTATATTTGATCACATTTAACTCATTGCTTCTTAACCTTGGTACTTATCTTTTACATATCCAACAGGTGCATGGTTTTGATATTAGCTTCTACGATGAAAAAAACGCTACACAATGATTCCATTTCAAATCTACTGTCCACACGTGTTTTCTCTGATGACGTCTTGATTGGCTGTTTGTGAGACACGCACATTAGCACATTCCTCTCATGTTAAAAGGCTCTTAAAGCGTCTTTACGGTCTCTCGCAAGGCCTGCAGCTGGGTTACAAATCACCTTTAGAAAACACTGCGACATCTAAATATTGTCTTTTCTCTTTTGTCTTTAATGTGACTAATGACGAAGCCAAAAGATCAGGCCACAGAGCAGGATACAAAGTGAGAAAGTGTGTTTGGGTGGGATAAATCTCACATTCTTTTATATGAGACAGGAACTCCCCCGGCTTGTAAAGTCTGCCTGTGTTTAGAGAGCAGAAAAAGTAGTTTCTCTGCAGTCTGATGATTTGAACAGACAAGAGGGAAATATGGAGTGGAATAGCAACTGTGCATCATGTTGAATATCTAAATTTTAAGACAGCTGCAGTACATCCAGAACACTGCTGCGCGGGTCCTGACTAGGCCTGTCACTAGCAGTTCTTAATTTTGTATAATTTAAATCTGTTTTATGTGTCAGTGACATAAATTTGTTATTATATATATATTATTGTTTATTGCCTATATTTACTTCAGCAAAATATCGAACTTCAAAATTTGTTATTGTGACAGGCCTAGTCCTGACTAGAACAAGGAAGTACGAGCACATAAGTCCTGTGCTCAGGTCTCTGCACTGGCTCCTGTGGCTCAGAGAATAGACTTTAAAGCAGCTCTGCTTGTTACAAGTCTCTCCATGGCCCAGCACCAAAGTACATCTCCCACATGTTAGTGCCATATGAACCATCTCACACTCTGAGGCCTCCTGCTGTAGTCTTCGGTTTAGTCTTCGGTTTAGTCTTCGGTTTAGTCTTCGGTTTAGTCTTCGGTTTAGTCTTCGGTTTAGTCCTGTCCTGCTGGTGCCCAGAGTTAGGACTAAATATGGGGAATCTGCGTTTCAGTTTTCTACAGCTAAAACCTGGAACAGTCTTCCTGAAGATGTGAGACAGGCCTCTACTTTGACAATGAAATCTATTAAATCCAGGCTCCAAACACTTCTGTTTAGATGTGTATATGACTGAAAAGGTTTTTATTCTGCACTTTTAACGTTCATTTTATGATGATTATTTATGATTATTTATATTTTGATTTGTTTGTATTGTGATTTTAATGTCTTTCTTATTCTGTAAAGCACTTTGCACATTGTGTACCAATTGTGCTATACAAATAAACTTGCCTTGCCTATGTTTTCACATCACAGTCTTCAACTGTGAATCTTTTCCTGTTTGAATGCAGCAGGCCGTCTGACTGTTGTTGGTCTACAGCTTGTCAATACTTCAATCAATAGAGAGAGCTGACAAAGAAGCCAATTACCCAAATGGATTTTATGATCCATCATGATTATAGATGTCACAATAACACATTTAGAAGCAACCCTTTGATTTAAAATGTTAAACCTCACTTCAGAATAGTCGTTCAGTTTTAGTGCTGGATTATTGTGAGAGGAAACATCACAATTGTTTGATTATTTTTTTATTTTTAAAACCATGAATTGCTTTCATTCACACAGTCTACAGGGTTGCTATGGCCCCGAGACAAGACCAGCTACATAATAAAAAAAGGTTTAAATCACTTATATTTGCCTCTTAAATTCTCATGATCATGTATTAAACATAGATTGTATATATAAATGGACAATGTGCTAGCCGGTGATCATGGACGCGCTTCTGGCTCCATCAACTCTGGCTCCAATTCACTTTACACTGAAAAACTGTCGACTCTCTCTCTGTAACTGCTGCATTGAGCCTGGTCTTAACATGTTCATATTAACCTGCTCTACATGATCCTGGAATTTTTATTTCACTGTTGTGTCCGTACTTCAAGATATGAACATTAATCCCAGACAAATCAGGCGCATTCTTTCCCCGGGGTTGCTCCCGCTAGCGTTAGCAACAGATTTGACTGACAGCATTGCTAAGCGCCCACTCCCTGCTAAAGTAGTGGTGTGGGCGAGAAGAGGCGTTACCTTTAACAGCCTCGCTCTGGATTGGCTCTTTGGTTGCTATGATACTCGCGGTCGGAATTTCCAAATGTGGAACTTGGCTCCAAATTCACCTCTATAACTGCTCTAGCCTCAATGAGCTTCATTTGACTGGAGCCGAACGCTATGGGTGACGTCACTCTCACTTAGTTCACTTCTTTATACAGGTTTACTGGTTTGGCAGATGGGGTTCTGGCCACATAAAATATAACGGTATATATTATATAGATTTATAATTAGCAATAACATTACTGTTACATTTAACAATTTAATTTGAGTTAATATTTTAATTTAATGATCTTACAGTTTAATTACATATTAAAGCTTAATTATTTGCAGTAATGATTTCTGAAGTTCTGACCTAATACTGTTATAATGTGCTTCTGAATAAAAGCAGTAGCAGCCAAAACCAGCAGAACAGTCACTGGAGCAAACCTTACTTCCATCATGTGACTGTTTTATATGCTCCATGCATATAAAACAGTCAAACTAATGATGCTAACAGATTTATTTAAACTAGGAGGTTTGCCTTGCATTGTGTTTACTTAATTGCTACTAAGCAGGAATATGCATTTTATATTCATCTAGAAAACAATCTAACTTACTCTTGAGCTCTGACAGTTTCTACTTCTGTCTCTATCGTGTTTAGCAGCCTGTGAGCGGAGCTGACTACGGCATAGCGGACCGGATCACTGGGAATGACTGACTGGATTAGGCAGGAAAAGTCTAAGAGAATATGAACGGGTAGTGTATTCTTGTCCCTGTCAATATAAAAGGCAGGGAAACACCTTTAAACTTTTAAAAATCTTGTCCTTCCTATGCTCCAAAGTAACAAACCTTTATTGTAACTTAAGTTGAACCTGTAGCTTGAAGGTTTTTATTACCCAGTAGTAGAAATCGACCGATATGGTTTTTTTCATGGCTGATGCCAATACAATTGTTTAGAATCCAGAGCAACCGCTGGCCGATAAGCTCTCCCGATATTTTGGGTTGATATATATGGCAGATTTTGCTTATTTTACCCACATAATGTAATTAAAATTTACCTCCAAAAACTCCCCCCAGCCTTTTTTTTTTTTTCTTTTTGGTACAAACCTGTAAGAGAGCTGTGTAGTCATGTTTTGTGCAGTTACCTTTTCATACTAAAGTGTTAAAATAATCCCCCGTATGTACTCTTTAGGCAGCAGGTCGGCCAAAACAAAATATCGGCCTGTGCTGGAGATTTAAGGCCGATAGCAGACGCACTAAAAAGGGCAAATATCGGCCTGATATATCGGCCAACAGATATATAGGTTTTTCTCTATCCAGTAGGTTTTACACTATATAATTTTTTAGTTAAAAGATTTTTATGAGTAGAAACATCAGGATTATTCACAATTGGCAACACCATGAATGAACAAGCACCTGGGCCTGTCATGATAATCACTATACCAACTTATCGTTCAGTATATGAAACGTGGAACAATACATTTTGGGGCTCAATATTTATCGTGTGTATAATTTCGTAGCAAAAATGGGGAGATTTTTTTTTTTTTTGTAATACAATAAGATTTGAGCTGTAAAAGGTTAAATAAGTGACTTCGATAGCTTCATTCTGCTTTTTATTTGTTGCAGCTCAGGCCTTTTAATGATACGGTCTATATAAAAACAGGTTTACAAGGAATATCTTGCATTATTGCTATTGTGTCAGTGGCATAAAGTAATTTCAATATTATCGTTTATTGTATTTTGTTACATGCCCCAATGTCTTTTTTGTTTCTAAAATTCTCTCAATATTTTTTAGCTCTTACGATTAGATTGTGACCTGATTACGGATTAACTGAATCACCCTGACATTCTTACACTTTTCTTCTGAAACTCATTCTAACCCGAGAGTAATCTGAATAACATCCACCTTGTGCTATGTCCAATGATAAGAATCTGGTAGAAGGCAGGTTTACGAGTTCAAATGTGTGTCTCAAATTCCTCCATGAGCCCATGATAAAGCCTACAGCTGCACTAAGAGCTGGTTCAGGCTTGGGTCAAGGCTCGGCGTAAGCACTTCAACCACGCTAGTGTCATGATACGAAAATTTTAAACTCAATTTCAATACTAAGAAATAGACTCGATACTCTATACCGATTTTGATACCACCATGATAATAAAACACTCTTTTAGGCAGTAGAATGTGATTTTCAACATTAAATGGTAGTACTTTCTTTTCTATTCCCATGTGGCCTTATATCTGTGTAATCCCTCAGTCGTCCAGTAGGTTCCATAGTGGTCCATGGGCGTGTACTAGTCTATGTGTCTTATACTTGTGAAAGATGCAGCTCAAGATCATTCTAAAGATATTCAGGAAAGGTTCATTTCTGTCCCGTGAATGTGACTTTTTTTTTGTATTGATACCTGCTCAAATGAGTATCTAGTTTGGATACTAGTTTTAGTATCGATTAGTATCTGGTTTTCGATACTTTGACAACCCTAGTATCGATACTGAAAATAAATTATATAAAGAGGATGAAGCGAAATGTTTGTATTGTGACTGATAATAATAATCCAGTGCGTGTTCCACCACTACAACTAGAAAAACATGTACACACGAAAGACCCATATCTGCTCTGTCCAACAACAACCAACAGCTAAGGGCCAATGCTCCTGTAGGATTCAGAGAAAAACCAGCACATACAACAATAACAACTTTCTTACCTGTGTCAACTGATAATATGCAGAAGTTTAAACCACTGCACAGGCAAAATGTGTGCTTTTATGCCAAATTGTATGTCCTATGTGTCTTGTGCGTATCTTATGAACAACAGTACATATTGAGTGGTGAACTTAAAGTGTCAGTGTATGCGTTTTATAATTTGATGTCAAATTTCAGATGGAGGACAATGGTCACATTTCTCTATAGGGGGTTGTACAAATGTGAATCTTTTAAAGGTCCCATATCACACTATTTTTTGGATCTATGTTATAATGATGTAATCACAAACATACCCGGACATGTGTTTTGTTTCATTCACACATGTTTAACACACAAACGCTGCATTTTTAGGCTGTGTTCTTCTCTCAAACAGAAAACACTCAGTCCCAGCTTGTGATGTCATGTGGTAATACAGGAAGTGCTGAGAAGTGCTCCATAACTCCATACAACTTCACTAGAATCATTTGGATCATTTCAGCTCTGGAATTGCCAATCTCTACTGAACTAAAGGTAAAAGGTAGCTGTTAACTTGAAAACTACCGCTTCATGACATCACAAGGTGGAACAGAGCGTTTTGAGCTTTTGAGATGTAGACAAACTAATAATAAAGGGTTACTCAGACATGTGTGAATGAAACAAAACACAACTCTGGGTATGTTTTCGATGAAGTAACAACATCCTAACATGGCTTTAAGCTCACAAGAATCCATTTTGTGTAATATAGGATCATTACCCCCCCATCTTACCTGGTGAAGAAATCTGCGATGCCGAACCTCTTTGGCATGAGCTTGGGGTCGTGTCCGTCGCTCTGCCCGATCAAATCTGGCAGTTTGTCAGGCGCGCTCTGCCTGCGTCCGGCCTCCAGAGCGCTCCGGAAGTCCTCGCTGCCGTAGCCCTCCTCTCCATAGTAAAACCCCGCCTCTTCCTCGTCTGGGGAGAGGGGCGTGGCGTCGCAGCTCAGAGACACAGTCAGGTTTAGGTTAGTTCTTAAAGTCTGAGGTCTCACGGGTAAACTGAGCTCGCTGATATCCTCGTCTTCTTCGGATAACGCGCTGTCGTGGTTCACATCTGGCTCAGGAATTGGGCAAGAAAGTATGGCACTTGTTATTGAGCTGTTATAGCAATCCGAATTCAATGCATCCTCAGTCACTGCAGCGAAGTCCCTGCTTTGATCTAAGTCTGTATCGATGCTATCCGACGTTTGTAAAATGTGCAAGCCGCCATTGGCTAATTTCACTTCATCGCAGGATTTCCAAGCAGATAGTGTGCATTCGCCCGCAGCAGGTGAGCACCGGTTTCCGACGTCACCGTTTGGCAATTCGTGAAACGCATCCGGGAATGGCGTATCCACGTGCGGGTCCCAGATCTCCCCAATAATATCATCCAAATCGGGATCGGATGTTCTAGCCGAGCATAAAGCGTCCAAGCCCAACCCGATCTCTTCTTCTACTTCCACCTCTCCTCCTCCTCTCCGTTCATCCCTCTCTTCAACCTCCTCTTGACCCGGTGACTCAAGAAACCCATTGAGGCCGGTGTGGTCAGGGCAGATCCCAGAAATGACACAGCTGTCTGTTAGCTGGATAGCGAGACACTTGTCCAGATCCAACATGACGTCGTTTCTAAAGAGGGGGAGAAGAACACAGTGTGGAATGTAAATTAGAGGTTAAGCTAATTACATTTTCAGTGATTCTGAATATTTAGGTACAGACTGACCAATTACAAGATGGTCACAAGGAACAAAGGCTAGAGGTTACATTTGATCCTTGTGTATTGTCTTGTCTGCAAATCAAATATTAGAAAGAGGTGAACAATCTTGAGAACCCTTTAATAGCAATTTTCTGAAAAAATATGCAGTTGTGTTTGAGTTCTTGGGCTGTAGTTGACTAAAGATGTGTCCTGCCGATCGATTAGTCAACTAAAAAGGGGGCGTGTCAAAAGCTTTCAAAACTGTTACTATGTAACTGACCCAAACTGCACTCACAAGTTCATGTAAAAGCAACCATTTATGCAGAAAAGAGTATTTATATAAAAACAGTTTAAACTTGTGAATCATGAGTCTTTTTAGATATAAATGCCAAAAAATACTATATCTTCAGTGAACTCACTCACTTCTCCTTTCTGCTGCTGTTGTTCCATATAAATTTTGGTCAACTAAGACACCATTGACCGATTAATCGACTCAACAACTAAAGGATTATAGTGTTATTGAATTCACAATATTTTTTTTTTTCAAATCAAGACTCAAATCACATGGTTAAGTTGAGATATTACATATTTTAACAGCTATCGTTATGGCCTAATTATTGCCAAATAAGTTGCTTTTTGAGAAGGTGCTAAAGTCTACCAGTTTTAAAGACACAGTGTGTAACTGTCTGGAGGTGGCACGTTACCATGGAAATAGAAAACTATATTTTGAACATTGTCCATGGAAATAGACAAGTTTCTTATGGCGGAAGTTTATAGCCAAAGGAACAACATTTCCATGGAATCAAGCAGAAGGGGGGCCTCCTCCTGGCCAAATAGGAGTCAGGTTTGTGGAGATGCAAGCCTGCTCAGAGCAAGGATGCATGTTTTTCTAACTTTTTTAGAGGAATAAACACAACCAAAATAAAAAAAATAAAAATAAAAAAAAAAAAATATACATTCTTTTATTTGAGTCTATGTCTTGGCTAAAAAGTTACATTCTGTTGCTTTAAGCAAAAGCTTCTTACAATAGAAATAGTAGGATTCACTTGAGCCTTGTAATTTTGTAATCTGGATATTTCTGACCTAAAATACAAGAGGTTACAAACATAAATCAGTGTTTCCCATTAATACAGGAGACTATGGTGTAATAAATTTGGCAAATATGTGAAATACAGTATTATTATTAGAGTTTGTAGTTTGATCTTTTATCTTTTTATTTTTAACTATAGTTTCACTTCTACTTTCCACTGTGTGCTATATTCAGCAGGTTATTTCTGTCTGCTCACTAGTTACAAAAACTCAAGATTCAGACATATTTGTAATTCAAAACAGCAAATCTATGCCTGTCTCGCTTTCCTTGCATTTCCCATACCTTTGTTCCCAGCCCGACCCGCCCTGGAGCAGTGCGGGCGCAGTGTTTACATCCGCCCGGTCCGCAGCGGTCACACAAAGCTGACCCTTCCCAGGTTCCTGACCCCCGCCGCTGCTGCTGCTGCTGACACCGGCTCCGGGCGGCTTCCAAACCTTTCCCCCCTCCCCCCCGCCT
>KN481086.1:6218-19937 GCA_000787095.1 Periophthalmodon schlosseri
AGATTCAGAAGGGGAGCGTCATGCAGTGGGCCTTGACACTGCGTGAACTCAAATAATTACAAAGGACCAAAAGAGTTTGAGAGTAGCCCGCTATAATCTGTGGATATTTGTGTTTTGTACCTGTGTGCGGAGCGGTGATGGGGAGGACACTCCAGAGGAGAGCGCAGAAGATGCTGTGATCCGCTACTTGAGGGAGAGACGGGGAGAGTCAGGGAGGGGGGGGCGCTAGGCTACGCTAAAGATGCTTGTTTGGCAAAGAATAAGCAGTTCAACTCCAAATAATGTGACAATGTGGCGACAGGGCTACAAAACGTATCGTTGGTCGATATCCAGAAACTTGTGGAATTGTGAATTATTTTGACAGGCGGCGTTGGTCAAGGCGTCGAAGCTAAAGCTAGCCTCACAGCTCTAGGTGAGCTGAGGCTAATATAGCATGTTTTAAACCTAAAATACAACGTTGTTAAACTATTTCACTAACGCATTTAGGTTTATGTGCTTGAAAGGGAAATCATTCTCTCTTCAAATGTGAATAAAGGCTTGATTGGGGGCATTGTGATGTCATTAGGCCTATGTAAATATGTGGTAGAAATGCACAAGATAAACAAACTTCTAGACCTTAATCAAACTTATTTGTTTTGCTAAATTGGTAATAAACTACTTGTTCGACATTTAGAGTTACAGAATGTTCATTAGATAAGTTTAGGACTCATGCAGGAATTCTGTAGTAAATTCTATCAACCAATGTGAAAAGAGAATGTTGTCGTGTCACTGAAATTATTCGTGGTATAGATTAAACTTCACAGTAATATATTGGCCCTCCATGATCAAATTTGCCATTGCAATAGCTACAGTGCTGTATCAGTCCTGGTAGTCGTCCCTCAGCGTCCTTTTAAGCATTATGAGTAAGGAACTATCACTAAGTCAGTCTGCTCAATATGTTGGGCCCTATCGACTGGAGAAAACATTGGGAAAGGGGCAGACAGGTAAGTGGACCTTGTTTTGTGTTTTGTGGCCTTAATCTTTTGCTTATTACAAGTACAGATGCCATATGAAGCAAGTGCATCTCTTTTTAGGCCTGGTCAAGCTGGGGGTCCACTGTATTACGGGTCAGAAGGTAGCCATTAAAATAGTCAACAGAGAAAAACTCTCAGAGTCAGTACTTATGAAGGTATGAAGCAAGTTGTCATTTCCAACAGTAATAACACTATAATTATGTCTGTGGGATTCTTTTTCACTTTACTACCTGGTAACAACTCTAATTTCTCTGCTTTGCATCCTGCCTCTGCCTTTTTTGATTAGGTGGAGAGGGAGATTGCCATTCTAAAACTGATTGAGCATCCGCATGTGTTAAAGCTGCATGATGTCTATGAAAATAACAAATACTTGTGAGTTCCCTTTCTTTTCATAACAATGTTACATCCCACTCTTGCCTTTTTTAATCACCTCTTACTGCCTAAAACTGTACACATACATTCAGGATAGTAACCCGATGCTGGTTGCCAACAGGGTAAATACTAAACTACTATAAAACTGTGTCTGTATTTATAGGTACTTGGTATTGGAGCATGTGTCTGGCGGAGAGTTGTTTGACTATCTGGTTAAAAAGGGCAGGCTAACTCCAAAAGAGGCACGGAAGTTCTTCAGGCAGATCATTTCTGCTTTGGATTTCTGCCACAGTCACTCCATTTGGTTGGTTTTTTAAAGATACAAAAAACCTACATGATACTCTTTATACTCAGTATTTCTTATTGTATGTGTCCAGTCACAGAGACTTGAAGCCTGAAAACCTGCTCTTAGATGAGAAAAACAACATCAGGATTGCAGACTTTGGCATGGCCTCCCTACAGGTGGGAGACAGTCTGCTAGAAACCAGTTGTGGGTGAGTTGTATAAAATCATAAAAAGCGTGTTTTGTTATTGTGGTGGATCAATATCTGCCTTGAATATTAATGCACTACTTGTTTTCCTTTCAGATCACCCCATTATGCCTGCCCTGAAGTTATACGGGTAACTTATAATTTTGAAATTGTTAAATATTGTAGTATTAATGTAGTTGTAATACAAATCCTCAACTGTCACAATTTAATATTTTATGTTATAAAATGACTATTCTCCATATCTATAACACAATTTTAATTTGTTTTAACTGTTTTGCCCAGGGTGAAAAATACGATGGTCGAAGAGCAGATGTGTGGAGCTGCGGAGTTATCCTCTTTGCTCTTCTAGTGGTAAGACACACTTTCATAAATCAGTAATACAGTGCAATTAGTTTGCTGATTTGTAGATTTATTTAATTTTACTTTCAGGGCGCCTTGCCGTTTGACCACGACAATTTACGCCAACTGCTGGAGAAGGTGAAGAGCGGGGTGTTCCATATGCCACATTTTATTCCTCCAGACTGCCAGTCGCTGCTCAAGGGCATGATCGAGGTCAACCCAGAAAAAAGGCTCACGGTAGGACTCCTGTGTCTCATTTGTGTCAGTGTGGAATACAGTGTTCTTGGAGACAGATTTATTTTAAATTTAAGCTTTTTTGAGGATACGCCTTTACTCGAGAAAGGTTAATCAGTTCATTAGAATATAATTGAATAGAACTTTATTAGTCTGTTCTAAGATAAACAGAAATTTGTATTCAACACGGCAAACTTCGGCAAACATCAGCAGCAATAGACAATAGACAACCACATGTTCAAATTAAACAGTGCTACTTTTAGTGGGGCTTAATAACTTCTTGTACTAGATTACTTCTTGAATTAATCTTTAAGGATTTTAAATTCATTTTTGTAATTTTGTGTGCCCTCTTACAGCTTGAATGCATTCAAAAGCATCCTTGGTATCAGTAAGTATGATTTTGTTGTAATTGTTGTAATTGTAAATACATGTTTATGTTACTATTATTGTAGTCCCCATGCATTTGCACAGGGGTAGCCGTAGTGAGCCATGTCCTGAGCAGCCCCCTCCCAGACGAGTGTGTGTAAGACGAATCCTGTCCCTGACTGAGCTGGACCCAGATGTGTTGGACAGTATGCACTCACTAGGATGCTTCAGAGACAGAGTCAAGCTCACCCGGGACCTGCAATGTGAAGAGTAAGTCATTCAGTGTCTTTAAAGGGATAGTGACACAAACCCTTATGTTTTACTTAAAACTAGAAATATTCAGTACTAAATGACTCTTAATATTATCTGCAGTTATTCCATTAAGAGAATCTTTACTTGTCCCACAGTCTGGGAAATTATCAATATCCATGTGTAAAGAGTGTTTGTTTATGTGTCTATATATTTTTTTTATTTTCAGAGAAAACCAGGAGAAACTTATTTACTACCTACTGCTGGACAGAAAGGAGCGCTACCCTAGCTATGAGGATGAGGATTTGCCCCCGCGCAATGACATAGGTCAGTCTGTAGGGGGCAGGAGGAATACATAAGACATAATCTTGATATAACGGTCATAACGGTACAGTGTTGTAAAGAGGGAGGTAAGTAAAATTATTATTATTATTACTTTGAATCATTTTCTTTATTAATTGCATTATTTCATTTCTCTCGTTCAATCTTTTTTTAAGTCAATATTTGGTAAACATTTTCAAAACAGATCCCAGAGGATAGGGCATCTAATGCATATCTTTATGGGCCAGAGGAGGACACTGTTTTCCTTTGTAGTGTATGCTACATTATCACATAATAGATTACACAGTGAAAAAACATGGTAATGCATATTAAAGTTGCAAAGTAGAAAATAAACCCAAAGTGGCAAAGTGATGAAAGGAGGCTGAGGGGGTATTTCTTCTGTAATTATTACAACGTATCATGTTCAAGCCAGCTCACTCAGTTGTACAAATATATCTGCACATGTTAATGTCAAGTTGGTGTGCTGATGTCTCTCAGTAGACCCCCCGCGGAAGCGCGTCGACTCTCCAATGTTGACACGCCATGGGCGTTGTCGCCCTGAGAGGAAAAGTCTGGAAGTCCTGAGTGTGACTGAACAGGGGTCTCCCACCCCTCCTCGCAGGGCTTTAGACACAGCTGCCCACAGCCAGAGGTACTGTATACACACTTTATGCACACATCATGCAGATTTAGGACACTATTTGTTTCCTTTTCACATTCTTTAGGTCTCGTTCAGTCAGTGGAGCATCAACTGGTCTCTCCTCAAGTCCTCTGAGCAGCCCTCGGGTAAGGTCTTCACCTGCCATCTAAAACTATGTGTATTTTATTTGTCTTGTAGGTTTTGTTTTACAGCATGGTAAATACCCTTGTGTATTTATTTCTTATGCTAGGAATACAAATCTGACTTTGCTTGCTAGTACTGTACAGTGCACACATCCTCTAACTATATTACTGTATGTGAAATAATACATATATCACTATCAACATAATTCACCATCACTGTATCACAATCACAGCCACTGTCCTGTTTCACTTCATGTAAGCATCGCTATGCTTCCACACAGACTACAGACACAAATGTTACACACTTTGCACTCTTTTCATGGAGCATGATATTCATTTCCATCCTTCTCTTTCTTTCTCCATCTTCTATTTCCTCTTTCACTTTTCATTTCTTCAATCACCCCAACCTCCAAACCCATCCCAGTCCTATCAGAGCCCTGTGTTCACTTTCAGCCAATCAGATGTCACTTCAGCCTCTACTACCCCTCACAAAAAGGAGGCCAAACAGGGGAGCACCACCACTCCACGCCTGGCACGCGCTCCTGAAAAGCTTAAAGCTCCCCAGACTCCAAAGACACAAACTTTACCCACCAAAGGACCCACTGAGCGCCCACATCTGCAGCCCATCAAATCCCTGCCCCTCCACAACCCATCCTCACCCTCCCCGTCTCCCCTCCTCTCACCCATTCCTCGCTTCTTCTTCCCGTCGTCCTCTGTCCTAAAGTCTGTGACAAAGAGCTTCTACCCAAACTGTGCCCACTCTGTGCCGCAGGTGACGCCTCAGGGCTCGCCACTACCCACACCGCTGGGCACCCCTGTCCACCACCCTCATCACCCTTCCTCCACCCCGCCCTCCTCTTCCTCGTCCTCATCCTCTTCGCGGGCCGATGGAGGGGGAGGCGTGGGTTCACTATCACTCACCCCTCCCTCCAGTCCAGGGGGAGGGAGCGCCATGGCGGCCAGTAGCTCCGCCCACTGGAGAACCCGCCTCAACTCATTTAAGAACAACCTGCTTGGGTCTCCGCGCTTTCATCGCCGCAAATTGCAAGGTGAGTACAGACATATTACAAAATTTCTAAAATGTTATCTTAGTCTTAGTTTAGGTTATATGTTCATTGTTCATGCATATTTACACTGTTGTTAATAATATTCACATGTTGTTTCTGATGACATGCAGATTCTATTTATTATTCAATAAATATCACTTTTATTTGTCCCCGAGGGGCAATTTAAACATATTGAGCAGTAAAATACATAATAATGTGAAAGATCAAACAAAAGTGAAGCTCAACAGGTAGGTCATCAGATCCAGTGTCAGGACAGGGTTTGAAGAGAGTAGCAGCCCCCAGGACAAAAGTGTCCCTCCTTGTGTATTAGGAGCTGCCTTAACTACTGTTCAATCCATTAAAATACTTAATCTATAAGATAAATCACAGGGATCACCATGTATTTCAGATATTTGGGTCTAGGGCTTTTTTCACTGTGTGATACCTCCTTGTGTTGTAGTTCCAACATCGGAGGACATGTCCAGTTTAACACCAGAATCAAGCCCAGAGTAAGTCATTACCCTTTGAGTCTTTTGCTTATTTAGGATTTGTTGCATAATTTTAATTACAACCACAATTGCAGACTGGCTAAGAAGTCCTGGTTTGGGAATTTCATTGGCTTAGAAAAAGAAGAGCAGATCTTTGTGGTGATCCGAGATAAACCCTTGAGCTCTGTCAAAGCTGACATAGTCCACGCCTTTCTGTCTGTAAGTATTTCATATTTTCTGTCTCTCACGCCAATTTCTATCTTCTGCACTGGTTTGAAAAGGCATGGCTTACTGGCACAGCTGCAGGGGCTAACCCAATATTATGCTCACTTCATATTTGCCATTGTTTCAGTTTTTTCTCTTTATTTGTGTTTTTCTGGCTTGCTGCACGTTTGAATCACATGGCTCACTCTCTCTCTCCTCTCCTCACCCTCCACCCTTTGTCTCCCCACACTTGCATCAAACCCCATACCTCTCCCGCCTCGTAAGTCTGTTGGTCTCTCTGCTTCTCTGTCTCCCCACCGCGCAGATCCCATCCCTCAGCCACAGCGTCCTCTCGCAGACCAGCTTCAGAGCCGAGTACAAGTCCTCCGCCGGCCCCTCCGTCTTCCAGAAGCCCGTCAAGTTCCAGGTGGACATTGCCTTCTCCGAGAGCGAGAGAGAGCGTGGCGACAGGGAGAGCAGGAGGGAGACGGGGATCTACAGTGTGACGTTCACCCTCATATCAGGCAAATCTATATGAAACATGTTTAGGAAATTGTTATTATTCACAATCATATCAAGAAAATCCACATGAAACAGATATTTAAAGCAGAACTAAGCATTAAACATCTTTGTAAGTCCCTGTAATGATTAAATATGTGTTTTTGGGGTGTTTGAAGCGTTCGTCGTCTCCACCTGCTGTCTTCTTGTGGAAAACAAGCCTTGCAATATGGATGATAGTCTGTTAGCCACCATCTAATGTGCAGCCCAGGCCAATATGGTTTTGTTTTAAATTGTTAGTAAATATCAGCCAAATGGAAGATGGGTAAACTAGTTTCTAAAAAGGTTTTCAATAAATGCAATAATTATAAAATTAATTATTCAGTAAATGCAATAAACTCTTTGACTCTGTTTACTGAAGGTCCGAGTCGCAGGTTCAGACGAGTGGTGGAAACAATTCAAGCGCAACTTCTCAGCTCCCATGACCAGCCGTTGATGCAAGCCCTATGTGGTAATAGCTGCTCTGTTCAACTTTGTAATACATGTTTTTTCTGGTCCTGGTTTGAGCACAGTTTTGTTCTGAAGTAGACTTGGTTTGGCCCTGTTCTATTCCTGGTCTATTTTAGGTTCAGTTCTGGGGTTTAGTCCCAGTCTAGTCCCAATTTTGATGTGGTATGTGTAAACATGGCTTTTGTATAAGTGTAAACGCACCCTTTGTGGACTACTTGAACTATATTTATCACTTTAGCACGAAGTTGTAAATACTTGTGATTACATTGCTCTCTTCAATTACTGGCACTAGCAATTATGAGCAAAGAAGAATGTGGCTCTTTAAGTCAAAATATTAACAATAATTGACGTACTAAAAGAAAATGAAACAATAAACACAATATAGTTTTTAATAATTCTGTTAATAATATTTATTCAAACAAACAAAATATATTGTATGACTTATTTTCCTGTTCTCTGCTGTTGATCCCTTCCCAGATGAGAAGAACGGCCGACCCCACGGGACCCCCACCCGCCAAAATTCCAGGCGCTCCGAGGGTGGGGGTGATCGGTGTGACTGGGGAGACCGCACAGATGGCAGTGGAATCGGAGGCAGTGGAGGAGTCCTGCAGCGCAGAGGCTCAGCCAAAGAGAGGACCCGACTTCTATCCTCCAACGGAACACAGTCCCAGCCCTAAGGAAGTGAACCATGGGACACCTGGACCTCGGCAAAAAGAAGACAATATAACCTCTACTTTGTGTCCCTTCCACTCATCAGTAACTCCTATCCTTCCTTAAATAAGCTATAGAAAGTGCTTGTCTATAGCAAGGACGGAGCCATGTTCACAGTGCGCTTTTTTCCAGTTCTTGGAATGACCAAAATTCCTTTCACCGGAAACAGTGTAGTCATCACTGTAATCAGTAATTACTCTCAAATAAACCGCTTTATAACATAAATTCAGCTTCATAGATCACCTAGCAATTCTGAAGTGCAAATGTGCATGCCAGTTAGCAAACCAGCCTGCTAATAGTCACACTTCTAAAGTATTTGATGCCAAAAAGAATCAACAAATTAACAACAAAAGAACCATTAACCTGCTGCAATCAGAAATAATAAGCCACCCATGTGGAAAGAATCCATGAGTGGTCCTAGGTGTAGGAATAGACCTTTTCCAATAGTTCTCTCTTGTCAAAGTAACCTCTGTGAATGTTTATTTATTTATTCATTTTTTGTATTTATTTATCATGATGAAGATGTCTACAAGAAAATCTCCAGCGTTGTAAAAGGGACTTTTGTTTTTGATTTCATCAAGAACAACTTGAAGCAATGCTTCCATTTTAAAGTGGACCCTTCTTATTCTGAAGATTAAATATTTTTTATTTGAACAAGTATATTGACAATTATGACTTGGAAGATTACACTATTCGTGAATAGTGATTTGTGGTGAGAAAGATGAAGGAAAGACCATTCCTCATCAAACTTTCCTACTAAAAGAGAAGAAAAGGAATCACATCCAAAAACCTTTCTCCTGACATCCATCATAAGAAATGTTCAGTCTCAGACTAAGACTTGCATTGTTCCTTGTGTATGAGACTCTGCAAATAGAAACCAAGGATTGAATCTCCTAAGTCCACTTCGTCACCTACAAGCCAAGTAGCCCTTCTATCACAGGCAGCCCACTCATCTCGCTCCAGTGCCGCATTGTGCTTAAAGTTAAAACAGCCTGAACCTGTTTTCATTGTCTGTCTGACTTGTTCATCACCAGTCTTCCATGCTGCACAATTATGCAAGAAGAGTACCCAAGGATTACAGAGAGATGCACAGTGCTACAGCTCACTTTCGTGTTTATTTTTCATTCATATATTATTTCAAGTTACTCCCTGAAGCTACTACAATTGTACTGTTCGGCATTTGACACATCTAAAAACACCATTCCCTTATAACCTTTGGAAAATGTGTCTTTTTAGATCATCATGTTGGTGTTTTCTGTTAAGTTCTTATTGGAATTGTATCTTGTGACATGGGGTTGAAGACTTGGGGAATACTTAGCTGATTAATTGTGACATTTTTCCCAGCAGGATGTGACCCAAAACATGAGGCTTTTAGGCACATACTGTTACACAAATTATACACTTGCTTATTTATTTCATCCCCCTTTCCCACCTTCACCCTTTCTGTATCCATTTTGAGCACAGGAGAACATTTTTGGACTTTTGCCCCACTAATTACCACTTTAAAATTAATCTATTCGCTTCATTAGTTTCACAATTTCACTTTGATTAACCCAACTCTGGCTAAGATTGTAAACTATTCTCCATTCATAAGGGTCAGTAGAATAAGGTGTTTAAAAAGAAATGTCTGTAATATATATAAATATATATAATTTAAATATAAAAAGTGCACTATAACTATTGCCTGTGATAAAAATAAAAAATATGATTGAATTGATGGTGAAATAAAGAGAGAACCACCTTATGAATCAAATACTTCAGTGTGAATTGATGTCTTTTAGCTTTTGTCAAGAGAATGACTGTGCTGCTCTCCAAATGGATCACGTGTCTAGTGTCAGGAAACTGACCCCTCCAGTGCTTTTTTGCAATTTGGTACGCCACCTTATATGATGCCAACAGTGCTCGCTGGTTTACTGAAGTAACATTCACAAAGCGGGATGATTGTTGGCAATATTCTGCACGTTTTCGCTGAAAAAACTCAAGCGGCTTATCAGCGTGATTGGGGTGTAATGTCCTTAAGTGACGCCTTAATTTATTTGGCTTCATGCTGTCCGCTGCCAACATTTTGAGACACAGTAGATACACCGGTCTTTCCTCGTCTCCCACCGTAGTCACGGTGAAGCCAAGCGCTACATACACTTCGTAATACTTCCACGTCTTAGCTTTCAGGTGACTTTCCTTTATCTCATTACCTCCGTCTATATCCGCCTTTCTTTTCATCCCAGTTAAATATTTTTCCATTGTGTCTCTTGAGGGGTTTGTTCACTGCTCTGTGTTCACGATCTGTTACCTGCGCACACTCTGACAATGAGAGCACAACTGCCACCTACAGTAGTGGATGTGCAATTACACTTTATTCCAGTACGGCAAAAGAAAAGCATGTTCCCCGGGGTCATACGCGCCCTCCCCAGGCATCGCACCGCGCCCCCCAGGGGGGCGGGCCCTACTATTTGAGAAGGACTGGCCTAAATGATTATGAGTAAAACTATATGCCTGATCTGAGCACTTGCCTGACCAGCTTTTGTAAAGTTAATCGTTTGGTTTTGGCTGGCCAATTAAATACTGCACACGATTAGAACCATCAGAATACATGTATTCAATATCTTAAAATGCGTATACGCATGCCCGCAGAATCTATTTATAATGACATTATTTTGATGGTTTAAATGTATTGCTTTGCGCATGTCCGAGCGGATGGAGAGGCGGTTCATCAGTGCCTCCCTCCGGTCCCTCTGCTCCTTCAGTGAGCTGTCCACATACATCCACAGTATACAACCGGAGGAGGATACAGCAAACACAGCCACTCAGTGACGGGGGCTTGGTCGACGTCGGAAGTTCATGTTGTGCAGTTTTTGCTACGCTGTTTTTTTTTAATCGCAAATCGCTTTAGAAGAGAAGGTAGGCCTTTCAACGCGCCGTGGTTTGCATGCCATTATGGTACAACATTTTCTTTGCTGTATTGTACAACTGTAGCTTTATGTTGACTGTGAGCTTACATAGGGTCGGCGTTAGCCGGGCTAATGTATTTCAGACCCAGACGTATTGCTTTTGTCATGCGATTGCTAGATAATTGTTAGTGTGAATCCATTCACGGGCGATCCGAATGATTGGCCGCGTAGTCTCGACATTATATTGCATGGTAAACGGACTGTAATACAATGTGTGACTTATTAGAATTGAATACCATGTGGAAAGAATTGTAGTGAATTGTAGATTTACACTGAGATTCCACCAGTAGGTTACTGTTGATGGGCTCTCATAACTTCACCATCAGCACAACTGTAACTTCCTTTTTCGTTGTCTTTTAACAGAAATGCAGCATAACGGCTTTATGTTGACACAACAACCTTCTAAGCATGCAAATTAGACAGTAACCATACAGTCCCAGTTTATAGTAAATTAACAATAAACATGTAACCAAACATTCCTACCTAACCTCAAATGTTAATAAAAACTGCTGTAGAAAAACTGGTTTACCATAAGATGCCAGTGGACTGGAGGGAGGTGCTATGTCCTGTATCTCTAATTATCCCTGATAATGCATTTTAATGAATATCAAACTATTACAAAATTGTCTCACTTATTCACCAACCATTTTTTTTTATTCTAGAGTCTTTTGTATCATACAAGTTTAGGCTATTTTAACTAGACTAATCCATGTTTACCTTTTACAAATTGTGTATGTAAACCTCCTACAGAAGCATAATGGTTTTGACATTTGTTCAAAATCCTGTAGTACCAGGAAACACTCCTGAACCAAAAACGTGATCCATGATTATGTGCTCCACCAGGATAGTTGAATATAATGAGTACATGGACTCTCCTCTGGGCCACTGTCTAGTGTAGAGGAATCTGACCCGAGGGCATTATCTATCCATAGCCTATTTGAGGAGAAAAATCAATTCATTTTGTGACAACAGCCAGTAATAGCCCTAAACTAGAGTCCCATTCACACATCAGCCAGTCAGCACACAGCCACCAAAACTCCATCAATCTTAGTTGTGTCCAGGAGTTTTGATATAAAATGCATGAGACTTGCCCACACTTACATTTCATAATTATTTGATGAATCTGCACCCATTTTATTTCAAAGCACTTTTTGTCAGTTTCCATCAGTTCATGACATATGAACTCTAGGTCCCAATTACCATCACCCAGCCTGTATCCACTGTTCTATTTTTTTAAGTCGGTCAATCATGGTTAATGACACAAATATGTAACGTATTTGCCCCTGGGTGCAAAGGAATGCTGCAATGTTATGTTTTAGAGTTATTTTTGCTCTACTAGAATATAGTAAGAAAATAATGATTTTAACTACACTTGTTTATTTATTCATTTTTGTTGGGTACAGATTAACAGCAATGGGACTCTAAGTTTCCCATATGTTTCAGGACTAGCTTATTGTTAGTTGTTTGGCATCCATTGTTAGTCTCCTAAAGGTGTAACTTTTCTGCTTACTGTTAGGGCTTGCCTCTCCGTAGACTTGGCCTAGTGGTGTCAACTTATTTCCATGGAAATAGGTTTATTGTACAGCTTTTTTGCTGCATATTTGATTGAGACAGTGCATGTTAATGAACTTTAGGGCTGTCTTATTAATTTACTAATCATGGTTTTATTATACTGTCCAATTACATACATTCTAAGAGTGAAAAAGGATACATTCTTACAGCATATTTTTTTCTCCTCCATCTGTTCACTGTTCATTTCTTCTCTCTGCAATAATTACTTGCATGTTCATTAGTATTTTTCTATTATTGAGCAGGTCTAACTCTTCCATTGCAACACATGGCACTAGATAAGATGTATTGATGTCAATGGACAATTTTTGACCATTTTCATAAACTGCATATGGTCAACTACTATACATACATTTACTAACATGCTGACATCATTGCTGTGCCTAAGGAGGAGGTACAGGGGCAGTGCTAGAGTTCCCTATTGATTACATAGTACTTTGCTATGAAACACCTAAAAGGTAAATTCACAAATGTTTAACCTGATGATTTTTCTATTGGTGACGAGTCCCATATTTCTCTTATAACAAAAAATTGCATCTTGACCATATTCATTTTAGCCGCCCCTCATCTGTATGTAAATGATTGGCATATAGAATGTTGTCATTTGAAACCTAGCAGTCATCATCATCCTTGACTTGTGTCTCTGTGGTTGTAGGCAGAATGGCCGAGGCACACCAGGCCGTTGCGTTCCAGTTCACAGTCACTCCTGAGGGCATCGACCTGCAACTGTCCCACCAGGCGCTCTCCGAAATCTACCTGTCTGGAGTGCGGTCCTGGAAGAAGCGCATCATTAGACTCAAGGTACCTCCATTACAACAGATTTGACCTGCAATTTAGCAAAACTAGTGTAATATAAAATACGGCTGCACAATATATTAAAATCGCAATTTGATTTGGCACAATTATCAAATCACAAAGACTGTAATTATTTGGATAATATAACCACATCATCGTCTTGTCATCTGCAAATAATACAATATCCTGTCTTTTTAGAGAAAAATCTCATTGTACCTCTAGTTTAGACTGGGGTTGTCAAATGTATCAGATACTAATCAATACTAAAACTAGATACTCATTTGAGCAGGTATCAATACTAAAAAAGTCACATTCACAGGAGAAAAATTAACCTTTCCTGAATCGCTTTGGAATTAAGATATTCATTATAAGCATAAGTATAAGACTACATAGACTAGTATACGCCCATGGACCACTATGGAACCTACCTGGGCGACTGATTACACAGATATAAGGCCACACAATGGTAATTTAATGTTGAAAAACACATTCTATTGTCTAACAAAGAAAGAGTTTTTTTTTTTTTATTATCATGGTATCGCAATTGATATTGAGTATGGAATCTATTCCTTAGTACTGAAATTTTGGTTAAAATTTTAGTATCGTGCCAGCACTAGTTTAGACCTCTATAAACATGTTCTGAAATCTATGGGATTCTTGTATTAGAATACTGAGACATGAACTGATAAATTGTCTGCTAATGCTCCTGGAGTTGTTTACAATGTGCACTCTGAAAACAATCCTACTTTTTAAACATATCTATATCTATATATCTCTATCTA
>KN481087.1:3848-20512 GCA_000787095.1 Periophthalmodon schlosseri
GTAATGACAATGATAATGGCTCTAATGGCACATACTGTAGCGTGGAGCAGCTCGGGCCGCGGCAGCTCAGTGTTACAGTTACATTAGATCAGTGTAACACATCGCACATCTTAAACAAACACATAAAGAAACAAGGAGAGCCTCCACCGCACTTCACTGCACCACAAGAGTCTAATAACGCAAGTCTGCACACGATAAACACCAAAATGCAATGGGCTATTCACCTTATTCCGGAAGTTGTCATCGTCGCCATCGTCATTCGCGTTGTATTATTTTGCACGGGGCCGATCTTGACGGTAAATAGGTTCTATAGGTTCAGAGCCGTTTTAAAGCCTCCGGAGAATCGCTGCAGTGTCGACTTGTTGGTCACATGACACAAATCAACACTACTTTCTCTCAGATTTTAGCAGCGAAACTTTTCCCAAATTCTCTATTTAAATGAATGGGATTCGCACTTAACCGTAAGTGCCACCGCAAAGAAAACGCCGTTTAGTCTCATTTATGGCAAAGGTGGGCGGGGCCGAATAAGGTCAATAGAATTTCTCTTATCAATGGAGACTTTTGCGCTTTTCTCTCACGTCCTACGAAGAGACACTTAGACGCAACACTGACAACAGAACGTCCCACCTCCAGTGCGACATGGAGGATACACGCAAATGCTTTTCCATGTTATCAAACAAATGAACAACTGTGAGTGTTGGAATTTTCCCTCAAACCGCTCGTCTACTCCAATTAGCAAGTTCCGAACACACTGAAATCCTTCAACGCGATGTCAGTTAGCAGTGTGTTAAGTAGTTTTAGACGGACTCATTCAGGAAAGGTCTAAATGAAAGTCTTAGACCAGGCTTTGGTCATAGAGCTGTGGGGCGGCTGGAAAAGGACTGATTTTCATGTTAATATTTGTCATAGTTTTACATCAGTCAAGTGGGAGTTTAGAAGTTTAGAAAAAATAAATGAAATAGAAATTGTGGTCTTGAGTGTCTGTCACCTGCTCGTCTCGTAAAAAAAATGTTATTGCTTTGCCTGGTATGAGATTAACTCTAAGTTTTGTGGAACATTCCAGGCAAAGTAATAACATCTCCGTGAGGAATAGCAGTGATCAAACCCTCCACCTGAAAACTGCCCTTAAAAACACAAATGTCCGTCCAGCAGGGACAGTTTATGAGAAAGGAACACATTTTTACATTCACTCAGTTTAAACATTGGAGAAAATAAAGGTATTACTGTGTATTTTTATTTGTCAAGCCACAACTGTGGTGTAAATCTGATAAGCTTTGGTTCATGTTGACAGAATGGTTGCTACGTTATGGTATTACCTCTATTTATGTCCACAGACTGTATAAAGAAGTGGACTGAGTGAGTGCGACGTCACCTATAGCGTTCGGCTCCAGTCAAATGAAGCTCATCGAGGCCGGAGCAGTTATAAGGGTGAATTTGGAGTCAAGTTCCATATTTAGAATTCCAACCGCGAGTATCATAGCAACCAAAGAGCCAATCCGGAGCGAAGCTGTCGAAGTTAACGCCCCTTCCCGTCCGCACCGCTGGTTTAGCAGGGAGCGAGCGCTTAGCAACGCTGCCAATCAAACCTGTTGCTAACGCTAGCGGGAGCGACCTCGGGAAAAGAAGGCGGCTGATTTGTCGATTGTTAATGTTCAAATCTTGAGTTATGGACACAAAAGCGAAATAAAAACCCCAGGATCATGTAGAGCGGGTTAATACGAACATTTAAGACCAAAACGACGAGTCTGACAGCAGCAGATACAGAGAGAGGGGACACGGTTTGTGAACTGCCGCCAGAGTCGATGGAGCCGGAAGCGCAGCCCGTGATCACTTCCTATTTGGAACGCGGCGGCTAGAAGGTTAGCTACGTCCATTTATATATACAGTCTATACCCCATGTCCAACCAGGAAGCAAATCGATTAACTTTTATAATTGTCAGACTAGAGACAACAAGGCAAGATCTGAAACGAGAAACGAGTAGTCGAACCTGTCATATAAACAGCTTCAAGGCTTGAATGTGCAGGGCTAAAGTAAACGTCCGCGAGAGATTGGTAAGAGGAAAGAAACTCGAGTATGAGTTTCCAAGCACCTTTTCTTAGTTTTTATTGGAATGTTGGTAAGCGCCGAGTGTGTGAGGTAACGTCCTGTCACCCGGCCTCACCCAGAGCCGCTGAAGCACCCTATGTCACCGCCGGAGCAACGACGGACCGCTTCACCCAAGTGCACGCGACTCCAAAACCAGCAGCAGACGCCTTAAGAGCCATAAGATTATCTATAAGACCCGGAGAGGGCACGGTGGCGACCAGTGGGGAAAAAAAAAATCAACGCATATGTAGACGTTGACCAGCTGATAGGGGGCATCAGTGGCTTTAAAAACACCAGCCACAGTGAGGTTTCCATGTGACATTAAGACAGTACTTGAAAGGGTAAAAGTAAAAGGGAAAAAAGACTCCCAGCCCAGCGGCTTCTTCTTAATGCTCCCACATGCTTATGTCACTGGCACCTGACGAGCACTGTGCGGTTTTAGGGAATGTTGCAGAAAAAGAAAGTGGCCTTACAGTACTGCAAGTAACAGCTCAGCTACTGTAGGAACACTCAAGTTTGCATTTGTGTCTCAACTTGTGTAAAGGTCCTGCTGTTTTGTTTTTAAAGAAATTATGTGGACGTATCCTGTGTGATGGTTTGCGTGTACGGACAAAAACCTGATTTCTATAGTAAAGAAAAGCTATATTCTGTATCATGATGGGGAAAAAAAACATCCTTTTTTAATGAGCATAAGTTGCATTGATGTTCTAATCCCAAACAACCCCATATTCAAGTCCTAATTGTGTAGAATATAATTGAATTTTAATTTTTGCCTTAAATTTCACCACATGGTTTGCCTGGAAAATCCCTGGCAGGTCTCCACGCCCTCCGTTGCGTCTCAAGCCCAGCCAAATCCACAATGTTTTTAGTCCCCTGTGATATTTTTTTCCTTATTTTTTTCCGATACAGATGGACCACGCATGTCCCTGATTGGCTAATCCACCTGTCAGTCACGCCAATTTGAAAACGGGGAGATTCACCGGTGACCGCACTCCCATCTTTGCGGAGTATTGAAGAAGTGTGTGTTCTGGGTTCCAGGCAAACACATGGTCATGTTACTTCTGAAAAAGTTTAAGATCGATTCTATCAATAACGGCTCAAATAAGCATCTAGTTTAGAAACGAGTCCTAGTATCTGGGTGCAGGTTTTTGACAACCGGAGCTTTGACACCCCACTATACACTGCTTTCCTTGGAACTGGAGAAAGCTGTTTCCATGTTTTAACTAGAGCTGTTTTTATAGCCTCCCTTACCTTCCTAACTCTCTGCTCTAAAGCATTACTGACAAAAAGGTGATGTGTATACTGTGCATTTTCTATACACTGCGAGATGTGTGAGGCAGTTTCATGTGGCGTGAGAGGGTAAAGTGTGATCCTTCTGTTGCTGATGTATAATTAAGAGGAGTGTTCTCTAAGGGTGCCCGAGGGTTGCGTCAGAGATTGCCCCGGCAGCAGCGTCCTCTGGAGAAATGACCGGCTCATTGTTTGACGTGTTTCATGTGCACAGTGCAGCACAACAGCACATCTCGTCTGCACAAACGCTGTGGCCTGAAAAAGGCCAAAAGTCTGAGCGCACACACCATTTCTCCAGTCCAATCCCCCCAGAGCAAATCAAAGTGGCTCACCATATTCCATGGTGTGGTAGTGGCGGAACATTATGTTCTGCTCCACAAAGACAGCGGTAGTACATTTCAGTCCTCTATGGACCTGCCCTATAATCCTGCATGGAGTGTGTCTGCGCACCTTCTTTTTATGAACTTCACTGGAAAAAGAAGTACCTTTAGAAAAAGAGTACGTTGAACACCATGGAAATTACATTCATCATTTTGAGTAGCATGTATGCACTGTACTACATCTCCATTCAGGTGCTACGTCTATGTTGCAGATGCCTCGAAAAAAACTGTTTAAACAGAAAGCAGCGAATGAGCAATCGCATTAACTTAGCAAAACTACAGTTGACAAGCCACATGAAGCGTTTCCCCTGTTAGTTTTCTCACTTTGTTATATTACAGCACTGTTTTTGCACGGCTCACACTTTAAACTACAAAGTGCCAGATTTCTGTGTCAGATATATGATCTGCCTTCTCCTCAGATGCCTCCCTGTGCTTGTTGGTTTCTTGCATCCACAAAGATCCCTATCGTCGGGCTGCTCGCCTCGCTCACCGCACACTCACGGACAGAGTCAACAGTGAGTTTGGAGATCAAGCAGGCCTGATCCATGATGCCAGTACATGCTTTGTTTACCAGATCAGAAGGAAATGATGTACTGTTCTAACACACAGGGACTCCAAACATAAAACATGTGCACACCGATGTGGACTGGACCCTTTCAGGTTTGCTCTTGTTCTAACATTGTTACTATTCAAAAACTGAATTTAAACACCAACAGATGAATACAACTCAGATCAGGAAACATCATTTTCTGGTAATAAATGTCTTGCTTTGTTTATTTTTTCCTACTTTATGCTCACTAGAATGGCAAGTATAAGCAGAATGTACTGCATCTGGAGGAAATGGAGCACATGACACATTCGATACATTTATACTACTTTTGGTCACCAGGAAAAGTAAAACTATGTGAAACAACAAGAGCAGATCCAGCGCTCCTCATTAAGAACAGAAACTCAAAGCACAGTAAATGACTCAAATCTTCAACTGGAAGCTTGTCTCAAGCCACAAGAACACACAACAAGAAGAAACGGCGACAGTAGCTCAGTCGGTAGAGTGTTTGCTCACTGACCCAAAGGTCGGTGGTTCAAATCCCGCTCTTGATATAAACATTGGTAGAATGGTCAGATCCACTGACCCACATAAAATGTGACCATTTACCAACTTCCTTTTGGACGTGGAATTCAGTGTGTGTCTAAATAACACTAAACATGGCCTTGTTTAACACATAGGTACATTTTTAGTAATAATTGTAATAATTATAATTAATTTTCTTTATTTTGATGACGATAAGAAAACAAAACAGTGACTGTCCGCAGCAGATACTGTGCATATTTCTATATACATCTCCACGTAAAGGTGTGACCTCCTCAGAGTGTGCCGGCTGTGGCCTTGATGTGATCACAGATAACCCTCAGGGAACAGCGTGTTCTTGACAGCATGAGTTTTGTTTGAACGGAGTGTTCTTTACACTAGAAGTCTTCTGTTCATGGCTGCATGGGCATGTCTCTCCATTCTAATCTTTGGAAGCATATACACTTTGAAAATCAACTCAGCAGCAAAAGGGCTTTAAATGTTGTATTTTCCCAATAGCAATTTGATTTAGACATTTCCATTTTGTTCTTTGTTGTATTAATGATTTGTGATATTCAAGCGCACGTCTTGTGGAGTGTAGACTGTGTTTGATATTGTCTTTAAACCTACCTTAGTCACAGCAGGATATCCTGCAGCCACTTCTCCAGAACAGTAGGGCTTCTCCTCTTGGGACACTTCCACACTGGTGGCCCACTGGTCCAAAAACCCACTGGGAGTGTAGAGACCACAGTCTCTTACCCCCGTCTCCCGTTCAAAGTCCTCACACACCCCATCACCATCGTAATAGTAGCACATACTGGGCTCTTCTGCAAGCAAAACAGAGTTACATAAAAAACATGAAGCCAGCTACACCATGGAATAGGTCATGCTTAGATAACGCTGCTTCGCTGTGTATATGATGGAAAACAGAGAGATGTTTGAGGCAAGGCTGGAAAATAGATGGGGAAAAAAGATCAAATGAATGGTTGTCAATGGAACATTTGCGCGGCAATGTAAACGAAATGTATAAGGTATAAGAACTCGGAGGAAGCTGGTGGACTGGAGCGCGGCAGAGGAGCCGGACAAAGGCTCGGCCTCAGAGATCTCAGCTACAGCAGTGTCAGCCACTGGGGTTCCCGTTAGGGGGAACGGCGGCACTCTGTGCCAAGTTGGCTGGGGCCTCCTCCTCGAAATTCCAGCCCTCCTCTTTGCACGGCCAAAAACTCAAGTCAGCTCTGTGCTCTGGCAGTAGTGAGTCGAGGGGCTACTGAGGGGGCATACTGAATACAGACACCACTCTGCAGCCATTCAAAGAAGAAAGAGGGAACAGTCGCACAGCACTTACAAACAAACCAAATAAACAAAATACATCCAGCCTATGTTCCAAGGAACCGTTCGGCCATTCACAATCACAAACTCATTCATACTGCGGTGTGCAGACACCGGAGGCAAGGCGCTTTGAGAGTCTTGCCCAAGGACACGTCCACAGTGGGAGGACATGCACAGATTCAAGGTATATGCTGTGGTGCGCAATGTGAACTCAGCTGCATTTTGATTATGAAATGACGATGATGAAGCAGGACTTTGGGCCAGCACTACTGGCCCAGTACAGGACTGTACTGATCCAGCACTGCTGGCCCACTACGGGACTGTACTGATCCAGCACTGCTGGCCCACTACGGGACTGTACTGATCCAGCACTGCTGGCCCACTACGGGACTGTACTGATCCAGCACTGCTGGCCCTCTACGGGACTGTAGTGGGCCAGCAGACTGTTGACTGGGACAGTCATTTCCCCAAATGTAAATGAACTCGTCTCCATCCATCTGTCTTCTTAATCTCAAATCTACCCTCAGAGGAGTTTCTTTTATCTTCTGGATGCCATCGGACTCTTCAGCTGTTTCCTACATAGGCCAAAACCATCATATCCACAAGTGTTCATTTCAGCCATTGATACTTATTACACCATAGGCTGTTTTGTGGTTTTGGCCGCAGAGGTCTTTTTGTTGAATACCTTTATGCCCCTAAAAATCAGCTCGTGCAGCCATCTTTATTTACAAAACTCAAACTTACCAACACAGTTGAAGAAGGGCTCTTTCTTGCATTGACTGGAACAGCCGTCCCCATTCACAGAGTTCTTGTCATCACACTCCTCTCCTTTGAAACTGAAACAACGAGGAATAAACGGGATAGAAATAGACAGTATAGACAGAGCAGATCTTTGTTGATGTGAGTTCATAGCGTCTCTGGACAGTACCTTTGAATGCGGCCATCTCCACAGTATGGAGCCCCCACTTGATGTACGAGTGGCGGAGAGGGCTCACTCTCACTCCAGCTAGATACAGTTTGAACTTGATATGTAAACACAACTTTTGGCATCAGATCCCTAAAGAAAGAGGCAGAAAAAAAAGTTGGATGATCATGGAAGAAATGGTGATAATTGTTTCTTGTGTTTCCACGATCAGATATTAGGAAAAAATGTACAAAAATGCAAAATGGCAAACCTCAAACAACAAGAACAGCTGAGTGAGCCACGTGTTATATATAAACATACAAAATACAATATAAAGACAAAATATACTAAAGTACGATATATCGCTGAAGAAAATGGAGGCGATAAACGACAATATTGAAACTCATTTATGCCACTGACACAGCAACACTGAAGCCAAATTATCCCCAAAAAACTATTCTAAATGAGTTCTTTAACCATATTATATGAACTGTGATAAATAAACTGAGACTGAAACACTTTAGTAGTTAGTTTGTGTCTATAAAAAAGTCATAGAAGTTATTTATTCAACCCTCTGCAGCTCAAATCCTATCACAGTACAGAAAAATAACAAAAAGTTCCCCACTAGCACAAAAAAAAAGTACCCACAATAAATACTGAGCCGAAAAATGATCGTTCCATCTTTCTTATATTGAACGATAACTCAATATAGTGATTATTGTGACTTATAATCATCTCTGCTAATTGTCTGGGGCTTTCATTCTAAGCTTTGATTGGTCCAAGTCTCTTATTTATGTCTTTTGGCTTTCAGAGCACTGGGTCTTAAATTGCCAATATGTGTGTGTTGATGTACAGTGATAAAATATGCAAAGCACTTTCTCTTAAAAGGTTAGCAGGAGGTTAGCGGCATATTTTCCCATATTTATATTTTTGAAACCACTTTTTTATGGTATAAATTTTGACATATGGTAAAAAGAACGGTGCAGGCGTGAACAGTAAAGTTAATGATGGCAGATTCCCATTAGCTGCTTCAGACTGAGGCCTGTGTTATGGGAGCTGGCCGGCCGCCATGTCGTCATCACTTATGGCTCCTGAATTAAAAAGAGCACAATCACTTTTTAGAATCCACTTCATAATTACTTTTATAATATATTTAGATGATATTTTCTTGATGACCACTTAAACATTACATTTGAAAAGATGAAAAATAAATGAGTTCTCATCTCACAATGAACTAGATTCTGTTTAACATTCAAGTAAACTATAATTGAGTTTTCAAGATGTTCAGTTTTGTCTCTCTGAACAAACACACACAGAGAGAGAGAGAGATCACAACAGCAGCAGGTCAGAACATCCATAAAGGTGCTGACTCAAGATTTACATTTTTTCCACATAAACTTTTAATACGATTCATGTGGCACCAATGAAAAGGCACCGAACAGACAGGAGCAGGACAATCCAAAGAAGGACAGATGTCAGAAAGTCCTGACACAGGAAATCAAAGTCAAAACCCAATACCCAACTCGAGCCATAGAGGTTTCATTATAAAAAGAATCTTAACGACTCGTCCTCCAGACTAATTATAAGCAATGCATTTATTTAATTCATAAATTCAAGAAGAAATAAATAATACTGTACAATGTCACACTAAGTTAAATACCAAAATGAGAGTATGTCATAGTAACAGATGGAAATAAGGGGAACTGGGGCCAGTGAGCTGGCTACTGGTCATTTCCTGCAGACCAGGGGTTAACCTTAACCTTTCTGACAACAGGGCTCAACTTTCTCAGTGCAAAGTAACCTGCAGCCTATTCCCATATTAACTGCATTCAATTCTATTAAGTTTGTGGCCTTCACAAGGTGCTTCCATGTCCCTGCCATGGGCCCAGACCATATGGATAAGAATCAGCGCTGTAGTGGACACCAGAGTCCTGACCAGTGTGAATGACTGTTAAAATCACATGACGACACAACTGAAGGTTTGAAACACACTATAACTGTTAGACACACTTCGGTGTGCACAATGTTACACCAAAGGGAACTTTTGTTCTGGTATCAGTGTGTTTTTATTCCAAACAAAGAAGGTTATTTGTAAGATGACATAAACTCTGGGAGGATAAACATTTTTATAAGAGGAGCAAAACTGAATGTAACTGAGGAGGCGTGTAATATGGATTCATGTATTTTATTATTATTCAATCATTTATAATTAGTTTCTGGTCAAGCAGGATCAGGTAACAAAATTAATTTCACTAATGGAAACAGTTGCTCTGAATGAAATATTTCTGTTGGCCACAAAACTATCAATACAGACATCCTGAACGCCAGCGCTCCTCCTGCGGCAGTTATCTGGTTCTGTGTGGACTGAAACATCAGGCCATATGCAAACATGCCCTCCCGTTCAATTTATTTACACTCGATAACTGCCCATTAGAGTCGTATGAGAGAGGACCCGGTCTCAGACTTTAGCTCTTTGTAACGTGCAGGAAAAGAGCCAAGTGGGAGCTCACGTGCGACTCATGGGTCATGGGTCATGGGTCACTGTCCTCGGGCAGGAGGCTCCGGTCCATCCAGAACCTCCCACCGCAACAACATAAATACATCAAAGTCTATTTGTATTGACCTTATTTTAATGCATGCTCTTTTATTTGGTCATAGGTTATATTTACTGTTATTATTCATTGTTTTATGTTGCACCTCACCACCAAAGCAAGTTCTTAGTTTGCTCCTTGGGAATAAGCCTTTTTCTGATTCTGATGTGGGTGAGCAAATTGGCTTGTTTTTAGATAAGAGATTTGAGTCAAGACAAGCAGATATAATAAGGAAGTAAAAAATTAAACTTGAGGATGGAAGAGCAACAAACTTGACAATATTCTTTTCTTTTGAAAATAGCGTCTTATTTCATATGATTAACATTTGTTTTTAGCAGTAGGACAGACACACTATGGAGTTAAAGTATCTGTTAGTATCTGCAGTTAACTTTGAGCTTGGGGGTCTCTTCATGTCAGAAAAGACAAGTTTGGCGTTAGTGACAGCTATGAAAATCACACCAGACACAGGATTAGCCCTTGGGATGGGTCTAAGAAGGTAGCGGGTCACAGTAACCCAACCCTTCTCGCCTTTTCTCTTCATTCCTTCCTGACCCCCTAATGTTCCCCTTCGTCACCTATTGCCCTCTACAGCTTTGCGATCATTTACCCCCATCGGGTCCAACACCTATTCATTTCTGCCATCTTATCGCCCTGACCTACCAGCCCTGTAACCATTCCAAAAACACCACCAATCAATGGAATTAAGGGAGCCGAGACGCCGATGGTTCCTCGCGGTAAGTACCCCCCAGTCTAGAGGCCAGTGCCCTGACAGTGGGGGGTCAGTCACCTCTTTCGTCAAGCCCTTTCTGCTCCATTCATCTCTATGGAAACCTGCTGGACTCTCTGTGTGGTCAACCGACGCATTCCAGCAGAAGGAACTACGCCAAACAGACCACTTTACATTACTTTTGGACTACTCCAAAACATCTGGATGTGAATTTTGACCAGAATGCAATGAAATTTTCGCTCAACAACATCTCAAGTTATATATATATAGTATATCTGACAACACGCTGCATACATACAGCACTGACTATCCCCGAGCATCTACGGGAGACCCATACGCTCTCAAAACAAAAATACTTGTCGACTGACCACTACCACTGGAATGTGACCACAGCTAGTGAAATATACCACAGTGCTAAAACTACCTAGGGTACATCAGTAAGTGTACCAAGAACCACAAATGAATACATTTCTTGTTGTTTAACCAGAAAGCTGCCAAAAGAGAAATATTTAGTAAGTTCATTTCTAGTAAAACATATACTCATTGTCAATGAAGCGGTTTCCCTATCATGAGAAAGGCCCGGGCAGCATGCTAGCGGATGGCATAACACGCAAAAGTGCCATATATAACCTAATTTGTATTGAGTCAGCACATTCCCAGAAAGCAAAAGTGCCAAGCTCTCACCGCAGTGCAGCAAATACTTTGAACAATAGAAGTTGCCCTTGCTTTGGGGAGGAAAACACATGTGGGCATTATCCGACCTGTGACTTAGGAAACTAATTTTTGGCAGCAGACTTAAAAGTATCGAAGGCTTGGCAACGCTCCTGGGGGACTGGAAAGGATATCTCACACTACTCGCACAACATAGCTTTGGGAACTGTTTCTAAACAAAAACACCTCCTCCCAAGAATAATATATGCAGTGTTATGTGGCGGGCTTGAAGTTTTGGCTAATACCTCGCTGATGATGACAAAGAATGGATGTGAAAGCTACCCATTTGACTCTATCCTTATGATTGAAGTAAAAATGTTCACCGTGTGGCTCGCTTACCTATCCGTATACCTCCGAACCGGTTCACTCAGCATCAGACCCGTTGGTGCGTGGTTAAACGGCGGCTGGCGCAGCAGGCGATATCGCAGAGGTTCACAGTTTCTGCACAGTTCGCTGTCAGATTTGGAAGCCAAGAGCGTAGCATCAATCTCTAGGTGCTGCTCCATGGTGAAAATCTGGACCCCGTACACTCGTTCCTCAACGTCCAGCTTTATGGTCAGTGGGGTGTCACAGAACACATTGCTCGGACCAAGTGAGATATTGTTCCCATTGACCGTCAGCAGCAGTATGTTGTGGATGGCTGGAAGGGCTGTTTCCTCAGCGCCAAAGAAGGTCACCCAAACTGTGAGGGAGTCTGGGACTAATGGATGTGGGAACTCCAGCTGCAGCATACAGCCCTGCAGAGGACACTCGGACAGGCCCACCGTGCCCTGCTCGATTCCAGCATTGGGACTCCAGGTGCGCACACTTGGCTCGCAGACCTGCTCCACATCTGGAGGGCCTGTGGAAGAGGCAGACACAACATGTAAACAGTTAAACCGTCTCATATGGACATACTTGAGTTTCACAGAGGGGTGTTATAAATGTGTTCTGTGTTGATATCCTGAATGATCCACTGGTCCGAGACAGCAGTTTGATGTTATTGCACTTTAGGACAAGTACTCTAAAGTTTCCAGAACGTCCAGGGAGAAAGACGTGAAAACAGATCAGGATATGTCTGGGCATGTATTCTGAGAAGTGTCCAGTTTTAACTCACTGTCTCACACACTTTTACCAGAAGCACACATCCGCTGTGCCACATGACCACTGCCTCCGCACAAACAGACCAATTATGAAAGTCATAAACGCATAGTTAAAGGAACTGGGTCACGTGACACTTTACAATTGTTTGCAGCATCGTTTAGTTTTTCCGTGGTGCATAGTAGACCTCACTAGAACAGTATTTGATGTGTGTACTTGCCATACTGCAAATAAGACCAACTAAGTAACTAGTGCATAACGCGAATGTGAGTGGAGCTGGACCGACTGTTTTATCCAAAAACACATAAAGTCTCATCTGAATGCTGTTATAGCTACTAAGAAAATACATACTTTTTACATAACATTTCACCCGCTCTATACAGACCAGCTTCTTATGAAAAACATATGTACGCTACATTTCCTATGCAAGTCCAGCTATGCAAAAAATGTACAGATATAAAAACACACACAGGCATCTGAGAGATGACAGTCGACATATAATACGCATTAGCAAATCTTAGGTTATACATTCTGTGTGTGTGTGTGTGTGTGTGTGTATACATACACATATATACATACATATATGTACATATGTATGTATATACGTACACATATATGTATATATTCATATATGTACATATATGTATATTTGTATGCCAGTTTAATCAACAGAAGGGTCACTTTAAAATCACAGCTGTTTTGTACTTTTGAGCACATCATCCTGTTAGAAAACTATAGTAAGATGGAAATAAGTGTTTTTAAACTTCATGTGTGAACTCTGCTTTACTGTAGAATCTGGTGCATTTGTGTAAAACCAAATAATAACATCATTAAAAATCCAGATTATTTCACAAATTCGACCCTGGTTTCACTTGGTTATGAACGTTAAAATAAATAACGATATGATTATTTTAACATAGTGAAAAAATGGTCTTTTTATTTATTTTGAGTTGAGTTTTTGACAGAATAAATAGACTGATAATTGAGTGCTAAAACAGTCAAATTTAAACAAAGAGGCAACAGTTAGTGCTTCTGTCACAGACTCCTTCCAAGAGGGAAAAGAGTTTACTCAGTTTACTCTCACTGAGACTCAGACATGCCCAGACTTGTTCTGCGCAGAGGCATCTTGAGCACATAAAACCTGTAGTAATCTTAACCAACACAACAAGCACAGCTAATCAAAGCTATTAATACAAAATAACAACCTGTAACAACCTTGTCATTTCCCATCAACTAGTGATGGAACTTTCGGCTCTTTTAGGAGATCCAGATCTTTTGGATCTGTTCACTTCAAAGAGCCGTTCAAAAGACTGGCTCTTTTACTATTTACTTATTTATATGACAGAAGCCAATGTGAGAACTTATTTTATCAACAAACTAATCACAGACAGAAATGACCAAGACTCAGATGTGTTTAAAATGGTTCAAACTGAGAGTGGGAGTGAGTTTACCCTTTGGAATGATGAAAATTTAAATAAAACGTTGCACTACAATAATAATAATTAACTGTTATTATGATGTCAAATGTGTTTTTCGTGCACAAAGCTCTCACTCGTGTCGCCTGCTCTGCTTCTGTGCTCATTCTTGTGTTGGTTTAGCGTTAATCAGTGTAAAAATGTATAAAAATTAGAAAGAAAAAGATTCGTTTCTTTTCAAAAATGAGATTCGGTTCCAACCGTTCACGTTAAGGAACCGTTCGAAAGAGCCGCCTCGTTCGCGGACGTCGCACCGCCACCGCAAACGTACCATATTGTAGGTTTAAATGACACTAGAGAAAGTTTGAACGTGAAATAATGATGCAGATAACAGAGTTTAAAGTTACCTTCAGCTTCTCGGGGAGACCAGTGTCCGGAGGGGGCGCAGGGCCGTGGAGAGGAGGAGTTGGAGGCGTACTGCAGCAGAACCCCCCCTTCTGTGCATTTATCACACACTGATCCCAATTCTCTAGGAAACCAACAGTAAGACACAGCAACCAACTTAGATACAGACTTTACTCAAAAAACTGTAGAATTTTTGGGTTAAACCATACGACGTATTCGCAACGTCATAAAAAATAAAAAACGATCAACTCTGTCACGTCTGAGTTTAGGGGGCAGTTAGCTCGTTCACCTGTTGTAAAAGTGTCCAGAAATGGGTGGGAACCATTCCAGTGTAACTGAATTATGATGCTGCTCAACCACTTGGGGCGGCATTGGCACAAGAGGGGGCTTGGAAGTGGTCTGCCAGGTCTGGTAGATGAGGTCCAGATAGCAGTGCATCCTGGCAACTTGGTTCAGTGTGAATGAGTCAGTGCAGGAATCATCTGCAGAGAAAAACACAAATAAAAGTATGTTTGTTTGTTTTTGTTTTTGATGTTTTTATTGCACAGGTAAAAAAAGTTGAAACACATGCATCCTTACTGTGAGCAGGCTTGCAGCTCCACAGACCTAACTCTTGTTGTGTTCTTCCTTTGGCTAAAATATTCCACAATATACCAAAGACCGTCCCCACCTCCATGGAGAATATGGTTTAAACTTGTTACGTTTGACTTAATCCGTTATATATCCGTTTACATGGCTAAAAGACTTAGTTATGGCTGCAATGTTTGGCCTGTCGCAATAATCACTACATCGACGTATCGTTCATTATGTGAAAGCTGGAACGACATATTGTGGGATCAGTATTTATCACGTGTACTTTTTCTTTGCACTGCTGGGAAATATTTGGTTATTTAAGATTTGAGCTATGGAGGGTTGAATAAAAAACTTCTATGACTCGTTACAGATGCAAACCAAGTACTAAAGTGTTCCATTCTGCTGTTTATTTATTGAAGCTCATGATTTTTTTAACAATATTGTCGATTTAGACTAGGACTAGTGTTTGTGGTTTAAATCTGCTCTTGGGTTTTTGCGGCAGTGGCATAAATGAGTTTCAATATTATATCATTGTGCATAGAAAATCCTATTGCTAGTGTCAAAACTCAATAGTTGGACTCAGCTTGGCAGAGAAAATGGAAAAACACATACCAGCGTAGCTCATGTAGTTGTTGAACGGAGTGTCTTTAAAGTGCCGAGAGCCGCAGGTCTCGTTTGCAGGTACAGGATCATGGCAGCCTTTGAATTTGGGGGTGGGGTTGGTGTCTGCGCACAGGTCTCCAGTTTCCATTGAGGGCTCAGTCTCCAGACAAGCATCGTTGCAAGACTCAATTTCAGATATGCCTCGAAAAACATGATAGAGCCCCAGGCTGTGGCCGATCTCGTGGACCATGGTGTCAGTGTGACCAAAGGTTCCATAAAAGGACGGGTTCAGCACGATGCCACCTTCAAATAATAAGAAACAACGTCCAAAATGTGGAGTCAGTGAGATGTGTGGGAACAGCGCATTATGCATGTGCCTTCGTTATGTGTCTTCATTAACACCTTGTTGTGATTGTAGCTGTGGTAAAGACAGAAAAGGCTTGAGGCCTACACTGAAATCATCATGAATGACTAGAATCACAGATGTGCTTGTCTCATACCTAAATGCGTGAGAGCTTCTTTGTCCCAAGGCCAAGTGGCAACGCCAGCCAGATCTTCATCAGAAGAATTGGCAAAGAAGACATTCAGGTGAGTCGAGCCATCCAATTGCAAGATCTCTTTCAGCTCCTTTATGTCCAAATAGGCTCTGCAGGGAAATGAAGGACAAAGATGAACCATAAGAAAATGAAATTATATCTAAAACAGTGATGCATTACTAAAAAGGGACACACACCTGAGGGAGCAGCTGAAACTTAATCTAAGATAAGTTACCAAGCAGAAATGCTTCAGATATGTTCAAATGCTTAAGTTATACACCTGTAACAATATATTTATCAGTAATCCTGTAACGTTACGTACATCTTAAAGAAGATAAATATACTAAGCATAATGAAGGACACTAAAAGTGTGACATTTGGACCATGATCACCTTTTGTGTTGAGCCCAATAAAACAGTAAATGTGGGAGCAGAGACAAAGGGCCCAGTGTAGGTAAAATGAATTATTTCAATGTAACATTAGCTTCTCTGCGGTGCATTTTTTCTATTCAAATATCTGATGTCAAATATAAAATGTTTGGGCTTGAGAGATGTGTCTTAAGTAGCACACTTAAAGCATAGGCATTATGCACAGTATTTGTGACCCATGTTTCACTTGTCCCAGATAGTAAAAGCCAAAGTTAAATCTGTCAACTGCACAAAAAGTTGTAGGAGTGAAGACGTTTTGCTGCTCATCCAAGCCGCTTCTTCAGTTCTTGTCCCAGATGTTTCACTTGTGCATACTTATCTATAATAGAAGATTTGGTCTCAAGCCCCTGGATAAGCAGCAGGACTAATGACTGCAATCATTCACACAATGAGATGTCTTTTCAGCAGTGAAGCTGCCATTCATCTGATGAAAACACTCAACACCAGCTCTGAGCCTGACTGGTGGTCCTGGCTCAGCCATCCTCTGGACCAGCTCAATAATGCCTCACGTATGCCTCACATACGCCTTACATATGC
>JACM01029370.1:0-11441 GCA_000787095.1 Periophthalmodon schlosseri
TATATAAAGTAAAGCCAAAACAAGACACATTTGTCCCAGTACATTAGTCCCAAACACTAAAAGAAAGCACTGTACAGCAGGAGATCAGTGGTCCCATTGGCCCAAAGATGTAAGGACATTTCCCCTGTGTATTCCCCTCCGTCTGAGTCTTAATTATTCTTTATAACACATGCACTATCTGGCCAATATAGTCAGCCAGAAGCCAGAGATATTTTTACTCTGCTGTGCCCATGGAGGAAGGAATGAAGTCCAAGTTCGTTTGAAGCCCATAAAGAGAAGCTAAACTATCCAAGGGAACAAGGAAGAAGCACAGGGAAAAAATCTAAAACTTAAAACGTGCATGAAAGTGTGCTCTGATAAGCATTTTGTATTCATTTATCTAACTAGAGAGAACTATTGGAGTTCGCTTATACAAACATGCCAACCTTACAATGCTTTTTTCAGTATTTAGTAAACTATACTATACATACAAAGATCATTATTACTCTTCATAGTGGCATTTAATCGTAGCAAGCAGAAAACACTAATAATGACAAAGATTGACTTATAATAAATACTACAAGCCTCAAACAAGTTAGCACTAACATAGTAAATGTATAGCGATTGTTATATCATCTATAACAATCAATTCATTATAGTCAACACATCCTTGTAATGGGATTTAAACAGTGCCAAAACAAGTAACAAAACAACTAGTCAGATTGATTCAAATGTGATTCACCAACTGACCTAATAAACACAAGGTGACATACATTAAACCCTATCATTTACTCTTGGTCTGTGTGCTTGCAGCTTACCACACAAACATGATACAGCAAAATTGTGATGTAAAAAGTCCAACTCCAAGTCTTGGTATTGTGGATTTGTGTTAAAAAATCAGTGTGATAAGACTTTGCCATTGTACAAACGCATCACTGTGCCAATGTACACAGGTCACAAGGCGAGACAAATTCAATTGCGTTGAACATTAACTTGGTGCAGCTCAAGACTCCATTAGCACTTCAAGTTATCAAAATAATGCTACACTGGTGACTTGCTGTTCACAGGCATTGGGTACTTGGTGCTAATGGTTGTAAAACTTGGTTAGGTTAATGCCGCAGTAAAACAGCTGATGCCTTCACTTAAAAAGCCTGAGAGTCTGGCATAAAAATAGCACTCTGTGAAAAGCACATGGGTTTTGTTTACAAATCACCTCCAAATACTATGTTTTACTGAGCAGTATCTGATCCATGGTGTTAATGGCTAATGTGCAAATATATGCAAAAAATGTCACTTTCTGTCAATGATTAATCCAATTTCCTCTTTCATTACAGTTTTTTTCTGGAATTAACTCAGTCATAAACTTGCCTCCTGCAGCAGTGCGTGGAATTTTATAGGGATTTGGCATAGGTTTTACACCAGATGCCCTTCCTTACATCTTCATTTTATCCAAACACTTGTGATTTGTACAAACATGCACTGTTCATGCAATTGTTCAATCAATTGTTGGTTGCTGCCCTGTCAAACTCTCAGCTGACAACTTTTACACTTAAACAAAAAATAAACTAACTTTATTTTGTACATTAAGGACGGTCTGATATGGATTTTTTTTTCAGTCAGTATCAGATTTTTGTGGTCGTGGTAAATGTATTTTTATAATGTATTTATTTTGTTAAAATTGAAGGTCACAGTTAAATTCACAAATAAACTTTTCACCTTTGTAAAAATAATTACAAAACGACAAATATCATTTGTTGTATTTTTATAGTGATTATGTTCTGACACTGAGAATGACGTACAAGCAGAGCTAAATATATTGTTAATTTCATAAATAAATCCCCCCATATGACTGACACTGACATTAGTACAGATATATTATCCATGCATTGTGGGGATTGCATTGGTAGTTAGTCATAATGACGTCCCACATCATATTGTTAATCTAGTCCTCTCACAAAGTCTTTGTTATTTTATTCAGTCTTTTATTGTGAAATATTTATTAACAACATTCTCTCATTTACTTTCCTGTAAGTGACGGAGCTACGTGTGTTGGCTAGAAATTCATCTTTGCCCTCAATGCGGCCAAAGAAATAAAAAATGCATGACATTCCTCACATTGCCCAACCCTATCACTGAACCGCCTCTATCAAATCAAGACCCGAGTTGTGAAACAGCAAAGTCTTACAATGTATTTTGCATTAAACTGGGCAGGCTGGAAATACCTGGGCACCGCACTGCAGAGAAGATGGAGGCTTAGCTTGTTCAAACAATATGACAGGACACAATGGTGACCGCTGCTGTTTTAGCCACCACTGGACGGAGTTAAGGATTGCCAGAAGAATGCTTTCATCGTCAACCAAAAACAGGACTCCAAGAATTGTCTGTGCATGCACAACGGCACGGAGAGCTTAAATGAGTTAATCATCCACTCATGTTTGGATTTTGTTTTTATAGCTTCATCTACGTGCTGTAGTCAAAATCTTCCTTATTATAGCTTAGGCGGAAGAGGGCTGATATAGCACGACAACAGTAGTGCTCTGTCATACAGGTTAGGAAAGAAGGCAGACCCGTGTTATTAGAGGAGATGAATGGTAGTGTTTGCCTTAGACCTGGTAGGTAAAGAGTTCATGAGAATGGCAAACTCTACTTCGGCTAAATTTATGGCTTGACCCCTGAATCTCTCTGGCGCCATATTTCGTAAGTCCTGTTTTCTTGTGTGCACCGTGTGTCAATAACGTTAATCTTTCGTAATCCTAAAAGTCACTTAAAAGGAAATGGGGCTACGAGTTAGAAACATTATAAAAACGTCAAGTTCCTATAAAATGTAAATCACGGTAACCCTTTTTTGACCTGCACAAACAACACACAAATACCCAACATCTCAGGTTTAGGAAATACAGGGTTCTGCTCTAAAGTGAATTTGTAATGCACCAGATCTGAGATAGTTAATCATCGTTTAATGTGGTCCTCTTACTTGACCCGAAAGCAGAGTTCCACAGAGACTTGCTGTTTTAGTGCATAATTGATATCGACTGCATCAGAGGAGCAGAGCTTGTATCATATGTAACCCAGGTTTTCTTCATTAGGAGACTTTGCTCCTTTCTGTTCTCGTGTGAGCTTTGGGCCCATTGCTTTGACATACCAGTGAAATATGTACCTCCAGCTCAATCCCACCAAACAGGCAATTGCTCTTGCCTCTGCCCACTGTCTGTCCCCTGGGGTGCTCTGCTCGCTCAGGTCACACTATCTCCCATCTGGGTCAAATCACAGCTTCCCAGGGAGCCCTCATCTCAGATCCTGATGATAAATGTCCAGCCCGATTCCCTCTTATAGCCCAAATGATGGAGGGCACAGAGGCGAAAGGCCCTCTGCTGCAGAGGCTCTACCCTGAAGAGCAGCAATACAATCAACAGGACAGCTCTGGACATGTTTGGACAACTGAACTTTTTTGTTTACAGTAAATATATTTCATATATATATATATATATAAGCAATAACTCAAATTTATCTGCTCAAAGGTGATTACAGTGTAGATATAAAAAGGTGAGTTTGTCTATTTTGGGAATATATCAGTGCATCGATCACAGTGTAAATATAAGGGTGAAAGGATCAATAACAATTACTTATGTGTGAAAGAGGGTCTCTGCTGTGGTGTAAACTATGTAAGGACAAAGTTGCGTTTCTAAAAGCTTTTTGTCAAAGCTTTTTGTGTAGTGTGTTTATATTAGACAAGTCTGAATGTCGACTGCAACTGGCTGCTCTTCGTGCCGTTCTTGTTTTGTGTCAGCAGATGCACCTTATCAACATTATGCATTGTTAATGTTATTAGATGGATTGCTCTAGGCTAATCAAGAAAATGAGACCAAGGAGCAGAAATAATAAAAAAGGTAATAGTGGCATTAGCATTAGTTTGTATTTGCAGAAGAAAAAGCGTATAAAAATTAAACAGGAACAGACCAGTGTTCTTTGTTTCAAACCACTGAATGTATGAAGCGTGAGCAAGACCACTAAGTATTCATTTGGTGCTTACGTATTGGAATGCCCTTTGAAAAGTAAAAGAGATACTTGGGGCAGGGGATGGTGACCACTTCTCCAACATCAGCACTGGGCCAGCAGGTAATCTTGTCCCACATGACAGCACAACCTGGGGTCAGAAATATTTAATTTAAAAAACAATTAAATAGGTGCCAAAACCAGAAATCTACAGAGAGAAATATTACAATGTGATTTAGATATAAAGTTCTTTACAAATATTCTATTTTAACAGAACATGGTGACACACATAAGGTCAACACTTCTGTTGAAACTCCTGACAATAAATAAAGTCAATAAAGCTGATTGGGTGTGAAACAATCAACAATACAAAAAACATTTTATCTTTTGCAAAATGTGTCTGAATTAAATGTCAGGTGACACCACCAAGTTACAGATCAGAAATTAGAACTTAGAATCACAATAAGAATGCATGTTTTCCACTGTAGTTTTTAAAATAAAAACACTAATTGAATAAGCAGGAAATAGATATGGATGATGTTATTCTGGGGGATGTTATTTATTCAAAAAGTCTTTCTTCTGTCTTTTGTGGTTGCTAAGATATTTGTGTGTCATCCAGGGCTAACTTATGAATGAATTCATTAGCACATTGCAACCTAGTTCAAACACCACAAAAGAATAATTTCCTGTAACAAACCTGTTGTTTTGTCCTCATTCTGAGCCTCACACAAGTCACGCTCTCTGTCGATCTCTTTTTTTATGTCACACATCTGATGCTGCACTGATAAAGCCTGTATAGAAAATATGAAAATGTTACAGTAGTCAACAGTAAAATATTGTATTTTCTTTATTGACTTTATATTTTTTTCTTGTTTTTCTCCACTTCACACTGGGGAGGCAGGTGAGAAAGTTTCAAACTTGGCAGTGAACTTGAATCTGGCTTAAAACATAGGTTTTAAACCAAATGCCCTTCCTGCTGCCAAGCTCTTAAAACTATTTAAACTTTTTAGACTTTGGTGTTGACAATGAATCACAAATTGATTTGAGTTAGCCTTAGAATCAGATGCATTACTAATGAAGCTAAAATGTTGCACCATGTACCAAGAGGTGTACATTTATATCAACTTAAAGATTTACACACGCTGAATTGCCAAATAATATGGAGAAAGAAAGTGAACTATGAACAAGACCAGAAGCAAGTTCAAAGCACAAAAACAAGGTCTAAAAATATTAGACCAGGAAGTAACTGTATAGAATGTATATGTAGACTGTATATCAAATGTCTTCATAGCACTATCAGTACTACCTGTTCCATAGTAAGAACCACTGCTCTGTACTGTGTTGTTTTCACACTGAGTCAAACATATGGGAATATGCAAATAGTCCATCCAGCGAGCATCCATGAATCACATAGACATCCATGCACATATCTAACATTAGGATGCTGTGATCTACATGTTGTGGTTGTGATGCTGAGCAGACATGGAAGATTTATAGTCAGGTGTACGCGTCTCCTCTCCACGGGCATTAATCAGATGACTCTATACTGCTATTGTTAGGCACCAAGTGAGACCAGTGTTCCCCCTGCAAGGTGACTCCCTCATTCGGCTTGTGATTTATCTGGCTCCTGAGGCAGAGCTTGCCCATAGTGAGTTGTTGCGTCCACAGCGCGTCACTGGACTATGATTGGAGGCCGTATTGTCAGTGATGATAAATGAACAGCGTATGAACACAAAACTTCCCAGACTAAATCATTCTTCCCTTTCATCCTCAAACCATTTCCACAATGGACAATGGACACCTCTTCCCCGAATTCATTTCATCTTTAAGTGCCCTAAAGATAGCCCCATATGGTATCTTCTTCTTCCAATAGAAATGCATGCAGGACCTACGCTAATAAGCTCTTTGACCTCCTAGATTCTTGCATGAATCTGACAAGCTTCTCTGGAGACAGCCGCAGATGAGGACACTGCAAAGTGAAGCAAGGGAGCACAATGAAGTTTGTTGTCATGGCACCCCATCCAACACAATTCTCACCTACAGTTTCCATAGATGTCTTCCATTGAAAATAGCTGTCTCTTAAGTGAGTGCCACAAGGACAAGAAAACAAACACACCTTCACCTGAAAAACTGTCAAATGCCTTTACTAAAGTGTGCACTGAATGTCTTTTATTCTGCAAAACTGTAACTAAAACTGCCCTCTAATGTACTAAATAAGTTAATTAGAAATATATACACGACACGTGGATACAATTTTAAACAGTTTTGGCTCAGAGTCTCCTTGAATGTCTAAAAGTCTACACAGGCATATCCCCTATTGTACTTCTACTCTTTCAGCAGTTTTGATGTCATTGTCTATATGAATTATGAGTGGTGTAGTTCAGTGCAAATTGGTATTTGCAGAAGGTATTTAAATGTCTCTTAATGTGCCTATTTTTTATGAGGTTTTTTTTGTGTTTTTTTTTTTTTTTTAACGAAAATATAAATATTGTTTTTCTGTACAATGAACAGCACATAGCTGTTAATAGGCTAATGGACTTTGGATATAGATTAAGCATTTTATTACTTTGTTAAACCTTTTACCAGGTCAGATAATAAAGTTGTTTCGTAAAAATACTACCCTAGATTAAATAGCCTATTTAAGTCAATGGTCAAACAAATCATTGACAACATAGTAGTAGCCTGTAGCTGGAAACTCGTGCGATATTAAACTAGTTTTATTTTGACCAAACTAGGCTACATGACACAACTTCCTCAAACAATAAGTTAAGACGAGTTCCCCTATACTTTTTTTTTTTCAATAGTAAGATAAACAGTCATGTGAAATTTACTTACCGGTTTCAGAATGATACAGGAAAGAAAAAGAAGGTTCTTATAAACTTTCGCCATAGTACAAGCTTTAAAAGCACTGCTGAAGTAGGCTACTACGTGGGCTTAAAGAAATAGCAATAAATTAGATTGAAGTTAAGTATAGTGATAGTCCTCCGCAGAATTACTGTGCGCCTTTGCTGGAGCTCCGTGCGTCCTGCGCTCCCAGAGAAATGTGCAGGCGAGCCCCCGCCTGCCTCCTCCCCCTGCTGGCGGCGAGCTCCTCTGGATCCTTACCTTCAAGTTCAACATTCAGCCAATCAGACATCACCTAACAAAGCTTGTAAAAGTTCGGACATAGGCAGAAAAGTGACTAATCAAATTCTAAACGAATGGTGTCAGGTATTTTGAATTGAATTATCTACGTTTTACACAAGCTCTTAGTCTTTTATCATCACATAATTTGCAGGCACAAAATCTTGTTGCAACCAGGATGTTTACCTCCACACACAGGCTTAAAATTAGACTACCCAAGCACAGACTAGAATGAAAATGACAAAAGGGTTAACATTAAAGGGGTTAACATTAACAAACGATAGCACATTTATGTAGGCCTAACAAACACACAGTTGGCAAATTTATTATTTAGATTATAAAAATGAGTGAAAGTATTCTCCAACAGAGCAGATGTCAAATTGAAAAGTGTTTTTATTGCACTCCGCTCTCCTCCTTCCTCTCCCCTCATTCCTTCTTAGTCACCTCTACTATTTAGCCTCAGTATGCACTGCTAATGCTACAGTGTGTAAATTTCCACAGCTCTCTCAAGTGTAGCATATAATTTATAACGTAGCTTCTGGATGCATGCATTCAGAGAGACTCAGAGCCAATACAACTTGTTCTCTTTACACCAGTCCCTATAGACCTGCTCACATCACATGCAGTCAGATAAGATAAACCACAGAGCCTATATGCCGGAGGTGATGCTCGTAAACTGAAGTTGTGTCTGAGAAAAATGTGAATGTGAAAAATATGCAGCGTGGTCAGCTGGCTGTTGGGTCATCGGCGTGAACAGATTGAAGCATTAACCCTGGACAATGCACAGAACCAGGCTTTGTCTGCGTGCATTTGCTTTAGGTAGCACCACAGACTGTAGCCGAGGGTTTACGGGAGTGCTTTAATGATCAGCCAGTGAGTCACTGCAGCTTATGGGAGCTTTGATGGATGTCAGAATAACCTTTCTCTGGGATGAAAGTCAAACGTTTGGGCTTCTTGGGGTTGGCAGATAAGTCTTCAGGAATTTCAGCAGAATGCTAAAAGATGCTTTTCTATTTTTGGTTTCCAGCCTTATAAGATTATGTTTATCTCAGATGCCCTGCTCACTGGTGATCTAATGCAAACATTTTACACTTATACCAGAGAGCGCATGAACACAGAGTGATATGGCAACATTATCCACTGGCCTACTGTATAGACCTTGTAATGAAATAAAAAAATTAAACTCAAGTCTCAATTAAAATTGATTAGTATATTCTTTATTATGATAAGGCTTTTCGGCCACCCCTAAACTAGATGTTTGTGTGCGAGATCAAGACCTTGCCTTGGTGGAGGGCCTCTCTTCACTCTTTTTTGATTAATCTTCTGAATATATTACATAATTTAACATCTGGCTGACATTTGTGTTGTATACATCCAACCTATAATTATTTCATTGTGGTGCCATTATCTCCTAGTAATACATCTTGATTGCACATTTCAATGAGATCCTTTCTCCCTCACATCTATTATCTATGATTCCTTGGAGATTATGTTAAAATGCCTCTTTGATTTCTTTGAACACATCTTCTGCATTTGCAAAATCAACCTGAGAGGAAATTAACTATTTACTGATTTGAGCTGTCAGTTAAACCACAAGTAGATACCGCTATTTTTAACCAAGGAGATGATATTAATAGCAGAGAATAATCTTTAGCAGCAAAAGCAAAACCCAAGAACCTATTTGCAGAAGGCATAATATATTCTGAGAATGCAAGAGAACCGTCATTATTTTTCATTCATTTCATTTATTTATTTATTTATTTCGAGCACATGTATCAAGGACACATAATGCACATTTCACAATTTTTTTCTTATTTAAGCTCGAAAAAGAGTGGGAAGATTATGTTTAAAGTTCTACAAGTTTTACTTTCAAATTATCCTCTGCTAGTTTATATTTCTAAGACTTTATTGTCCCTGGTGAAACCCATCATCTGCATTTGACCCATTTTTCTACCAGACCCATTTCCACATCTTGAGTCATGCAGAAGTGGAGGATTAGCCTGTATGTATATAAGGTAGAGGAATCAAACCCAGGACCGTCTGCAGGAGGCAAGAGTGCAAGTCACTATGTAACCAAATGTTCCTGGAGTGTATCCCAGCAACTGGTGGTTTTAGACGGGAAAGTTGCAGGACTGTTACAAATACCAGTGGACAGGCAACCTTCCATTAAAGGGCCCATATTGCACTATTTTCTGATCTATGTTATAATGTTGTTTCCTCATCAAAGACATACATGAAGTTTTGTTTTGTTTCAGTCACACATGTTGAACACACAAACCCTGCATAATTATGTTGAGTTCTTCTCTCAAGCAGAAAACACTTTGTTCCACCTTGTGATGTCATGTGGTAATATAGAAAGTGCTCCACTTTGTTTTTAAACTCCATACACCTTCACTAGAATAATTTGGATAATTTCAGCCCTGGAATTGCTCATCTCTACTAAATAAAAAAAATAATTGATACTGAAACATTCAATACCAGATCACATGATTGCATAAGGCTAAGGACTAGCTGCACCAAAACTGAGATGGGAAAGAGGCTTTTAGCTGTTTTGATTCACAAAAATGGAATACACTTCAAGAAAAAAAAACTTTAGTACATACACCTGTACCTGTTTTTAATGTTTTATAAAGATTTGTATATGTTCTGTTTGTATTGTAAACAGGGCGCCCATGAAAAAGAGAGCCCAAGTGCTCTCATTGGGTTCCCCTGTATAAATAAAGATAAAGAAAGAAAGAAGAGGTAGCGTTAACTTGAAAACTACCGCTTCACACGGTGGAAAAAGAACATTCTGAGCTTTGGAGATGTAGACAGACTAATAATAAAGGGTTACTCAAACTTGTGACAATGAAACAAAACACAGCTTCACATATGTTTTTGATGAGGTAACTGCATCATAACATGGCTTAAAGCTCACAAGACTCAATCTTGTGTAATATAGGACCTTTAAAGAATGTGCAAAGTAGAGTTTTGATTTCACACAACACACACATTCCTTTTCTGTCTGTCTGTTATTAAATCATTAGTTATCATGGCAGTTTCTTCCTTCTACAGTAAAGTTGAAATATTCCGAAATCTGCCCCGACACATTCATTGGTGTTTGGAGTTACCCATCAATCAAAAATGTTTTATCCTCTTCAAGGTCTCCATCAATCTCACTTGCAACATGATACATAAAACATCGCAACAAAAACTTCATAACAATCTATTAACTGCACTACTCTGTGTAAAAGTTTAACACCGTACATTTGTCTCTGTTTGACTGATGGACTGGAGGGAAATGAAGGCATGTACACCCTGCAGCCTGCTTGTGGCTATGACAGTAGTATGTCTTTCATCTTCTCTCGCTTATCAGTAAAGCTTTTGGCTAAAGGGGATGTTAAGTCTTCCAGGCCAGGCAGATAAAAAATTGAAGCTCTTGGAGGAAATAGACAAAACTGACTCTATCTCACAATGGTACAGAGGCCAGATATGATGTCAAATTTATCCCAGAGCATAAAGAATATAAAGTTGAGGTAATAAAGTTATATATGCCATTAAAAAGGATGTTCAAACGCAAAGTTTGAGTAAACATAAAACAAGATATAATAAAAATAGATATACAGTCCTGCAATATGGTCAAGGTAATTGGTTGAAAGACTGTGCCATTAAATTGCATTTGACAGGTTAGACTACTCACTTCACTAAAACATAGTTAATCATTATTTTTAAGATATTACCAAAAAAAATCTTGCCTAGTTTTCCCTACTTTGACGTTTTTGATTTATCATTTTATTCTCTGATTGGACACAGGCAGCAGATGTGACATACATTGAGATAATTCTATAACTGTTACCTAGTAATGACAATAATGGGCCAAAACATGTGTACATTACACAATAGTTATACATAATAGTTATAGAATAATAAAAATGAATGGCAATTCTTTATTTTGTTAAATGAAGGTTTAAACTGCCAGAAAAATGTGTTCCTTGCCCATAACTTGTCCCTATTTTCAATAGAATTTTCCATGATGACACAGAGGTATTCCATTTTAGAACTCACTGCTACTTCCTGTATTGTTGTACCTTTCTTTTGCACCTTTTCCACGCACTGTCACTTAATTTATGTGATAAACATTTAACACATATTATGTCACCAAACCAAATGGAAAAACATGAAAACGTGTCTGATGCACTTTAGAGACAAACATAGTTTTGAAAAGGATAAAAAACATAAACTGTAGATATTGTGCGTTTCTTCAGGAGAAATGACTTGTTGTAATTGTTTGTTTTGCTCGTAATTGCTGTTTGGGCTTGTGTTTGTTACTGAGGTTACAGAAAAAAAAATACAATAAAAAAATAAAT